>JAFIDM010084935.1:259909-278081 GCA_023159025.1 Thereuonema tuberculata
AACTCAAGCTAATTCCTAATATCTCCCAACGGAAATACATTTGAATATATCTTTTTGCTCATCGAATCTCCATCGTCTTTCTTCCTTCATTGCAATTCATTGTTCACTTCAAAGCAACCCAAGTTCATTGTTCAACAATCATCACTGCCTAGCGTAAAACACAGCATGTTTTCATTTCACGATGATTGTTGCTCTGTTCATTTGTTTTCCCTTTGTATTATCTAGCATTTTATTGACTAGGTTTCCTTTCGTTTGAGATCAGTCCAGAAACAGTTCAGGTATGTACTTTCTAATTCAAACTTACACAGATCGGTTTTTTCCCTATTGGCGAGTGGCTTTTGAGTTAACCAATCACAAGCTCTCGACATCGGGTCTATGGCAGTCCGAATCTCAAAAATATACATACAGTTTTTTTTTTGTCTTAATATTTCTCCTAAAATTCACAAAATTCACAAACCCCTTGTTTGTGGTGGGCTTTTTTGAAGCTTAAAAATGCGTTCTGATGTTTTTTAATTTTTTTGGGGGTCTTCTCTCAAAGAAAAACAAAACACCTGCTCAGTCGTAACTACTTTCAATGCTAAAACTCTGGCAACCAAGCCTAGCAATGGACTCTTTGAACTGTGAAGTAGGTTGTGACGACGTCCTTTATACGGTCCATTTCAGATACTAGAAGGGAAAAATTAATGTTAATGGAAATCAGTCGCAATTGACTGATTATTCAGATTTTATTGATTTTTGCAAATTTGCACTGTGATGAGAAATTAAAAGTGAAAAAAAAAAATAGTCATCATTGCATACTACTTTAAATCAAGAAAACGTGAATGATGTGAATTATTTCTTCGACAACCCTACGTTTTTTATGCCATGACTTTTATCAGAAATTATTTACTGTCACTGAAAACTGAAATAGAACTACATAATAAAAATATTCGAAAAAACTTATTCATCAAGTTTCACAAAGATTTGAGTTTATAAATAAAATTTACGATTAGAAAAAAATAATATCTAATTAAGAAAAATAAACTTTTATTTCCTTCTACATATTTTCTTTTTTGTATATTTTCATAATAGATAAAGTATAACTGAAAATGTAAAATATAAATGGATGAAAATTATTAAAACAAGCTTAAATATCTTTATTTTCTTTAACTTTACATTTAATATAAACAAAATATTTAACGTACCAAAAATTAATAAAAAGAAATGACACAGAAAATGAAAACTAAAGGAGCTTTCATCTGTGAGAGCTCAGATATGTTTCATTTTCTCTATGATTTCTTTATGCTTTTATATACTTAATGTAATATCGGTAATAATAAAATAATTTTTTTTAATAAAATGATATATATGTATAATATGTACAAGGAAAATAAAAGCAGCATTTCATGGCTATCTATAGCGTAGATAGGAAGAGGATGTAAATTATATCATTATTTATAATTATTTGCATGTTATGTTTGAATATTAGAGTAATTTTTACTTTGTAAAACAAAGTGAACCAAACATCTCTTTACTGATAATTTACTGATAATTTTATTTACCGATCATTGAATAAAAAAAATACAGTTGCGTCAAATATATTTTTTTTATTTTCCTGTCGATGGAATTGCAGCGATATGATAAAATATATAAAAAGATTGATTGACATATTGGTTATCTGAGCCTAACAGTGCTGATAAATTTTATCAACAGTTATATTTGCTTCTGTTCTGGGTTTTTACTTTGCGCAGTTAATATGCTCACAATTTATAAATACTGATAAGTCCATATTTTTTTTTCTTTTTTGAAGGTTCTGCGTTAGCCGTTGTTTACAGGTATAAAAGAGTTATGTAAAATTTTATTTCGTTTTAGATTACAATTAAGCCTGAAAGAAACAAAAAATTTTTATTTTGTTTAAACTATTTAAAAGTTATATACTTTAAGTTAGAAAAAAAGATCCTGAGAATGGGAATTTCTATTTAGAAAGCTCTGTGATGAGGTGTTAATGTGATGAATTTCATTCATCCGTCTTTTCATCATGGCAGAAAACAATACTTTATACTTCATACTTTATACTTTCAATTCTCCTTATTAGTTTCACGAAGTGCTCCGCAGTATACATGAGACATTTAACTGAAAATTGTTACCCATTCGACTAATGAAACCCCATAACCGTCTAATACAGGAAGTCTCTCAGCAGCGCCAATGGACGTCGACAAAAAAATCTTTTATGCCTTTATCGCTCATTTCAATCCAAATGGAGACACAGGATTGAAACTTCTAGATTCTTCCTAGAATAATTTATTTAAGCCTCATCTCTATTTGCATTCATCTGCATATCGCTTTACATCCATCGTAAGTTTGAGGGATTTTATATATTTGCAGTATAGGTTAGGTGGGGTTAATTTTTTATCACATCATGTATTGCTGTAAACAATGCATTTCTTTTTATATTCTTTTATAACAGCTTCAATATAACGAAGTTAAATACTATTTTGAGGCATCAATGCCACATTTATTGATTGGACTTGAAAATCATTTTCGTCGTTGGCATGATTTTTCTGTATTTGCGTGATTCTTAATTTTAGGTTTGATTGATAGGAATGATATTTTGATGATTTAGTTAATAATCGAAGTTATAATTTATTATTTTATTTTTTCCAATTATGTACAGTGTGGTCGGAATTTCCAGTATCCCTTCATTGGTAGTCTTTTCGTTGTTCAACAAAATATTTACACATTAAGTGTTCAATGCTTCTGTGTGTTCGCCATCATGTTGTAGAAACAAGTTCGTACGCCGCCACGTCCTACTTGACATTTTTTGGAGCATGTCCGGTGTGATGGTTCGAAATGCTTCCTAAACTGCATTGATTTGTAGCATATCGACGTTCAGACACGTAGGCCCTAATGATTGCCTCAAAATGAATTGTCAGGCGTTGTGAAGTCAGGACTTCGTGGTGGCCATTTTAATGGAGTACCGCGACCAATCCAGCGTCCTAGAAAATGTTCATGAACAAACCCGCGCACAGTAACAGCGCAGTGAGCAGATACCTCTTCCTATTGTAGCCTTAAGCGTTCCGTGATATCCGCATCTTCAAGCTATGGGTTTAACCATGTTTGTAACATGTGCAAATAAGTTTCGCCATTAGCATGACCATCAAAAAACTATAGTTCTAAGAAATGGCGTGATAATAGGGGGTGCGGGAACTTTCCGGCCAAACTGTAGAATTGAAGTTACCTCTGCTGAATGAAATAAATGGTTATATGCAAATATTCATAGACCAGTTTCTTATCCGTAATATGAGGATTCGAAATAAATCATTATTGGATACACAGTTGGAATCAATTCATAAGTCAATGTAGACTAATTAATTTTATTTCTCTACTTATCATTTAATTTTGATATTGTTTTCTGTTACCATTCTTGCTGAACCTTTCCCTAATTACTGTTTTGAATTTCTATTCTTCAGTGATTGTAGCGTTCTTTCTTTTATATATCTTTACTATTTTATAATCTTTAATGTAATGTAATGTAGTAAGTGTGGGTGGCAGGGAAGCCGAGGACCGCAACCGTTGGTCTATTGTTATAATCTTTAAATACTAAAAATAATTCCTCCAATTATTGTTTCTTTATATTCGAATACTTATTTTGTATCAGATTGATCTCTGCCCTTTCGAAAAACGAAAATGACGGTATATTTTCTTTTCAGTGTCTATCTCTATTTCCGATTGTCTTCTGCTTTTAATTCTTGTTTTCTTAACTGTTCTTAGCTTTAAAAATTATACATTAATGCTTATAATCGAAAGTGAATTAGAATTCAAGTTTAGTTCTATTTGAAAACGAAATACTTTTTTTCACCGATTCCGGAAACAAATGAGCTCTAAAAAAGGTTCTATTCGTCTGTCTTTCAGTTCGTCAGCCGTCTCTACAGCTCAACTGAAAACCCATAATACATTGTTGAATGCTTAGGACTTGTCGAAGTGATAAAATGTGAATAAATATAGTGTAAAAAAAATATTTATCCATCTGTTTGAGCAAAAACGATTATTGTGAGTACTTGTAGTTTGACAAAGTGCGTAATGGCTGGTTTACACGCTCTCGGAAACTTACCTCAAACCGGCAAGTGGCTCGAAAAACTCCCACTTGTTCGAAAAACCTCCATTTGCTCGAAAAATCTGTCAGTTGCTCGAAATGCAAAAAGTTCGAAAATTAGGCAAATTTTGAAGCAAGTGGACACCAGCGCTCTTGGCGGCGAGGAAATTTATTAGAAAAGCGTTAATTTTACGCTGAAATGTCGATACTCTTTGCTCGTGGTTTCAATTCTTGACTTCATTCAGCACATTCTCTTCCTTCGGGATCTTTTTTTCCTTCTTTATCTCTGCTGTGAAATGAGTAATTAATAGCAAAACAAAACTGCGAAATCCACTTGTTTGTTGCTTCACCTAACAGTATTTTTCATCGTGATCTAAGCGAGAGCAAAACGCATAAAATGCGTCGGCATTTTCCCCAAGCTTCAACTGGCAAATGGTGTGCTTTCGAGCGCGTTTGAGACAAGTTTTCGAGAGCGAAAGACAGAATATATCAATCCGAGCAACAACGTGTGAGTTTCAAACGAAATTGAAACGAAGAAAAGCAGTTTGTTGTTTGGTTGCCAACGATAAAGGAGATGTGATAAAGCAAGTGGTGATGGTTACCAAAAGGGCCGATCAAAAGTTCCACACAAAGTATGCTTAAGTTTAAGTGCTATGGGCCACAGAAAACCTAAATGAAATGATCAAGAAACACAAGACAAATGTTAATCAGAGTATTAACGTGACAGTGGAATATAAAGGCAACGAATTATGAATCTGAAAGAAGATCCGAAGACTTGGAACAATTTAGGCCGAGGCTGTTTCTGTTCGAAAGAAGATTGTAAGTTCAGGATATCGATCGGTAGATGGATTTTAGCTCATACGGGCATCAGAAGTTGAAGATAAACTACAAAGTAGGTTTATAAATTTCAAAATAAGAAGATTAACAAGTGATTTTGGCAAGATGCCAACGAAGTAAAAGAACTTACCAGTAAAGTAAAAGAAATTTAACTGAAATTCGCATATTAATTAAGTGTATAGTAATAGTGATAGTCAACATTTAAAATAGTCATCAACATGTAATTTATTCAATATTTACATCCGTCTCATATCTACCATCTGAGTATTGGAATCGTTTCGCAGGAGAATTCATTTCTATTTTCTGGTAATATTTTCCTAAAAGCATTGATCTTATATGGCTTCCCTACGAATGCTATCTCTGTATACCAGTCTCACTACGTAATATTCTGTTTTTCTCTTTCTTTCATCATGTCGCAATTTTGTTTCCGAGCTATCTGTTATTAAATGTAATTAGATAACTATTTATATTAAATATCTTGATATTTTTTACTTTCAATTTAATATCATCTTATGTAGGTTTTTAGAAATGGAACAACGATCCGGCAAAAATCCGAAAAGAAGCAGTGGAAAGGTGTGAAATACTTTATTATTAATATAAAAAAAATTTAAATGTTAAAATTTAAATTAAGCTCTAGGCATATTTGAAGCATTTATTTTTATAGTACAGTATTGGATAAAACAAACACTAGTGAGTGGAAGCAGTTTATTTACTTAAATATCAATTACATGGTGCAGAAATACCGTAACTTAGCATTAATCTTCCAAGATGTGTATTATATGTTCTAAATGTCTGCCGTTATGGCGAATACACAGTTCATACTGTTCCAGCAAATTTTGTACCTTGACATAATAAGGCCAGGAAAGTTTTCATAAAAAAACCTATACGCACATGGTAAGCACAGGTAAGCACTGTTCCAAGAGACGGCTCGTGATTCGAAGTTGTCGTTATGGTTCGTGGTCGTCCCGTGCACCCTTTATGCTGTGTCAGCACACTCCCTGTCCATCGGAATTTTGGATGATGCCAAGAATCATACTGTCATTTGAAGCTTGTTTCCGAAACGTAAATTGAAACCATTCCTTCCCAAATGCAAGGCTGGATTCGTCTTTTTATCCTAGACCATATAAACTACCGTTGTAATATTCGACTACCTTTTCCTCAGTGCTCAGGGCGTGGACTGATTCAAAAACTTAATATACAGTTTCCATTCAAAGATACCCTGACGTTTGGACACGTCCTATTATCGTGTGGAATATGGAATATTTCACTACTGTTTGTTTTGCTCAATACTACCTTTGAAAACAGCAAAGATTAATTGATTAGATTTATTAGCAAATTCGAAGATTTATTATTAACGGATAGAATAATTACAATTGATGCTATTTTTATATTTGGAAATTCCTCTGCGACGAAATTTCAAATTTGAAATTATTTTGTATTAAAGCGATATCTTCTGCAGTGACTATAATATCATAAAAATTATCAGCTTTATCTGTCGACGATTTTTAATCTATGGCTAAACTTTGTAAATATTCAAAATTGAGATCTATAAAAGATTCTAGAGGCACAAAATATATTAAACCAATTATTTTTATACTTTAAACGATAATAATGATATTTTAAAATTTTAAGAAGGTAAATAAGAAGTTAATGCAAAATAAAATAATAAATAAATCATAAGTAAAACATTTCTTCTTGAAGCATAAAAGAAGAATCACATAGAAAACGATTACAGACTTAGGAGTTTTATTGGTGATTCATTATTTTTAGTGTTAAAGGGTGATAGAATGTTATTAGAGTTTGAATTGGAGACTTCAAAAGATTAACATAAAACTAAGAAAATTTCTTTCTTCATATGATTCTTTTCTATTAGAAGACACAAGAAAGTAGTGACATTGATCACAATAAATCTTCATGTCAATATTGAATTTTTTCAAATGTTTAAGTTAGAAAACGTTAAAATTACACACCCTAGAAAATCGATCACAGATGCATATCAGTCAAAAATTCACAGTGAACATAAATTGTGGTTTTGTCGATAAAATACATAACATTAGAAATACAACCACACTTTCAATGCTGAAAGAGTCTTTCGCATTCGAGCTGCAAAATTCTGGAAAGACTTCAAATTTCTTTTGAATTAAAAGCTACAGGTCTGCGAATCATATTGTAGTCTAAATGTTTTGAAAGAGAATGACATATTCATTTATGAGAGCTGGGTCTGTCTACTGCAAAATAATTAGGATTGGCAGATAACTGCTACGCCGATGATCACGGCAGTTTTTAGACGAGAACTAGAAGAAGCTTTAATGGAATGTTAGATATTTTATTGCGAGTTTATTGTTTATTTATTTCATTATTTGTTCCATTTCTCCTTATTAGGTGAATATCAGGAATCCGACAATTGCCACAGAGACAAAAAATTATTATTTTTTATTAATAATATTGTCTAGGGTCACTTATTTATTTCATGTTTTTCATGGAAATTTTAAAAACTGCCTCATTTTTCTCTCCTTTATATTTACACTCTTGTTATCTTTTACTGTTGCTATTAGGGTGAATCCACTTCGAGAGCTGTAGGCGGTATTTCGTTGACTGGTGGAGGAAGTTTTAACCAAACAGTTGTAAGTAAAACAAATTCAAATTCTGTATCGTAGTTATTAATGAATTTTCCTTTAAAAATGTCACAATATATGGTATGTTCAAAAAAGTTTTGAAAATATCTTTGCATAGAACATTTCGTAAATTCAACTTATAGAGAATGCTTTTATTTTCTATTGTAATTAGGTCAAAGATTGTCAAAAGATTTTATAACAAATAAAGGACTCAGACAGGGATGTTGTATCTCACCAACTCTTCTTAAAATTTATGTGGAAGCAGCATTGGAAGTTTGGAAAGAAAACTGCAGAGGATTGGGGCTTAATGTGAAAGGAACGTCAATGTTTACTCTGCAATTCGCAAAGTCATAATTGCAAAGAGTAGAATGATTTAGAGAGAATGACGATAAAAATTAAGGAAGAATATGAGAAATGGGGACTATACACATGAAAGTTAGTAAGACCAAATATCTATGTATACAAGGAAATGAGACGGACCTAAATCTAAATAATAACATGAAAATAGAAAGTTGTGAGCATTATAGGTATCTAAGAGTAGACATTAATAGAGAAGGGAGAGACTCACAAGAAATTAAAAACAGAATTTGTCAAGGAAGGAAGGCTATAAAACTATTAAATTCTATTTTGTGGAGTGAAGAGGTCTCTAGGAAAAAAAAGTATAATATATACAATTCTATTGTAAAGAGCATCTTGTTATATGGTGCAGAAGGATGGAGAATTACAGAGACAGAAAAAAAGAAGGTAGCGGTAGTGGAAATGAATACCCTAAGAAGATCATGCAGGGTATCAAGAATAGAAAGAAAAAGAAATGAAAGAATCAAAGAAATGATGAAAATAAAAGGAAACATATTGGACGATTTTCAAAGAAAACAATTAATTTGGTTTGGTCACCCAAAATCGCTTTTGATTACAAAACAAATCAAAAAAGAAACGAGGAAGACCACGAAAGGCTTGGATGGACGATATTAAAAAAGCAATGAGGATTAGAAGTCTGGAAGAGGAATGGACCCTTAATCGGAAGACCTGGAATAGACTTCTTGCAGATTCTTTCGGAAGGCGACACCTGACGCCATGAACCGAGTTTATATATATATATATATATATATATATATATATATATATATATATATATATATTTATAAATATCATCTCCAAATATCATTGGGATTTCACGATACAAAGTATATCAATTCAGATCATGCTATTTGAACCTTGTTATGTTAAAAAAGATGTTAACGCTGAATTTTAAAGGAAAAAAAGGAGTATATGAGAAAGATTTATATAGATGGGATTTATAAAAAAACTGAAGACAATCATAAAAATTAAATATTAAGAATGTTTAAAACACTGAAACTTTGTAATATCTTTACAAAGATCTGAGATCTTGTCTCGTTAAGACCCTCAGTATCTCTTAATTAATTTGATTTATTTTTTATTTTGCATAAATTCAATTTGAAGGTTATTAACTTTGATTAGTAATGGTAAAAGCATCATTTTCAATTTTGAAGTTAATGACAAAAAAATTGGCTCCAAATTCGCTCTTGAAATTGTAACTTATTTAAAAAATGAGTAATAATGTCCCAGATTAAATTCGTCGATAGCTTAACATGTTTCAGAGAAGGAAATTAAAACTAATTAACCAAAAGAATCAATATTATTATTAAGTTTAAGTAGTATAGTACACAATGCGATTTAAATGAGAAATACTCCTTTATTCTGTTCAATTAAGTTAAATTATCAATCAATGCTTCATAGCTGAAGGTGTAGGAGAAAAAATATAAAAGAATTCTAAACAGAATGATTCCATATAAAACACAAATATTTGAAGGAAAAAAATGTTATAGCTGTATAATTTTTTATTTTGATGCTAAGTTTTTATGTTATCAGATGCCCTACAAGACAGCAAATAAATCTTTGAATTTTAAAGACAAAATTGTTGCATAGAAAGAAAACCATTATTATTTTCAAAGGTTTACACAACAGCTACTCCAATTACTTGTAATATAATTATTTTTGGTATCTATGAAAGTTCGAAAAATATATTTTCTGATAAATTTTCAATTGAGATAAATAACATTTATTAAAATGGCTTCTTACAAACAAAGATTTTAATCTTTCGTTTTAGAGTGGTAGCGGAAACACAGTGACTACTGCTGCCTACGTTGAAAAACAGTGTAACGATGTAAGTATCTAATTTCGATGAAATAATTCCTTAATTTCGTAATTCAAAAAAGATAAAAAATATTTAAGTCGCATAAATTTCTTGTATTTTTTAACTAATTTGTTTATTTTGGTGTATACCATAGAAATATTATTTATAAACTTATAAATTTTTAAAAATCATCAATCAACACACATAACTTTACAAAGCATCCTTTAAATTATAAAAAGGATAAATACCCTCATTCACAGGTCGTTCTGGAGCCTGCAGGGCGGAGGCTGGAGGTCTACGTCTAATAGTTCCTCGACCGTCGAATCAGTCCAGCACTCTGTCGCCTTTAACTGCGGTCATTAATTTAAGAGTGCTTGGTAAACCCTACGACCTTTGGAGGAAACAAAAACCAGATCTGCGCGGGGAATGGGATGCTCCTCCATCTCGCAGTCAAGAGCCTGTATTAATTGATCATCGGACCTACCCTTGAACCTTTTTCTTGCTTATAGTACAGAAAATTAAAGAAAAAGAAAAAGAAATCAAAATAGAGGACAAATAGGGAATACGAATCAACTGCACCTCTTTCAGAATTTTTCATAAACGATTAATTTTCGCCTAATTTCATTTGAAATTAATCATAATGTCCTAAGATGCCCTAAGACATCTAGTTCTGAATTTTTTAATAATTACTTCGCAATGTATTACAAAAGGTATAGTATTGCGACTACATTACGAAAGTCACGTGATGACGTAGAAACTACAGTAGAATGTAGACTATACGAACAAATTGATACCAAGGCTGTTTCAATTAGTTCGGGTAAACAAACTTCTATCAGACCCCCGCAGTTTACAGGAAGGAATTGTAAGTAAACCAACAGTTCAATAAATTATGGAAAGTTTTAACTATTGTTCTTCAATATGAAGTATGATTTAGAAATTGAAGACCAATGCTATAATGAGAAAATAAGATGGTTCCAATGCTTTGTTATATATTTCTTGAATAAATAATCAGAAACAGAAACCTTAAGCGAGGGTTTTTGTTTCACTAAGTAATGTTTCACTAAGACAACTGCTGCATTAAAAGTATATATTGGAATTTTTGAAGAGAAAGGGGAACAGTTCCGATTCTTGATAGTTTAGAAAGTCGAAGTTCGGATTAGACCTAAATTTCCAAATCAAATTTGCAATCTACTTAACAAACAATTGTAGCGGACGCTGATTATTAATTATATTAATTTTCAGTCAAATTAATTCATTCATTAGTGATTAGTTTCCAATTCAGTCTCTACAAATGTAAGTTCCGGATTCTGGTAACACAATACGGTGATCTGTGTAATTTTGTTGTATTCTATGCAATAGTTGGCTACAGACAAAATTTTGGATCTCCCGAAATAGTAGAAGATTGTAGTGATTTCTTGTTTTATTTTTTTTTTATATCATACTACTCATCATCCTCAAACTGTTGGGAGTTATGGAATAGATAATTCTTTACTATACAAATAATGGATGTTATATCATTGTACATCATTTTTATTCTTGGTAATTTCTTTAGAACCGTATATTTACGGTTCTAAATATTGTTAGAATACAACCGTATTGTTACATGGTGAGTTGAATTAAATGAGCAGAACTTGGCAGTAGTGTTATTGAAATAATACCATTCCCATAACAATATTTACTCATGCAATTTACTCGTATGCAGAGGTAACAAGCTATGCTTGCCCATCAAGGAAGACAATGGCTGGTAGAGTGATGCTATTTTCTATCAGGAAAGGAAGGAATATGTTTGTCATGAATTCAAAAAGCAGCTCCCCAGACATCCAATTACTGTCTGTTTTCCTAATTCCTTAGTGTTGTCTTATAGCTAAGTCATCACCAAGTGAGATATTATTGTCTCTTTTTCTCTTATTAGAACAATTTAGCTATCTTTTCGTTCTACATTGGTGATATTGGTATACATTCTACTCATCTTTCAGAGGTAGAACTTTGTTTCCCTTAGGATTAAGAAAGAAAGTAGTTTCATCAAGATTAAAAGCCTGTCGAGAAGCTCAACGATATCCCTGCACTTGTGTTCTGTACGGTAGTCATCTATTTTCCGAAACCATCTTAGAACTTAAACCAAAAAAGGAGCACTCAGTGTATGATGTAACAAATTAAATTCTAGAAAGTTAATTTTTATCAATATAGAAACATTGAAAATAGCAGACCATTTCATGAGCATTTAAAATCATTATACTCAATATCTAGTTCGGATTCAGAAGTCTGTGGCAATCACACTTCCGACATTTATCAAACCGCTGTTAAAAACATTATAGTACTCCTTAGTTTCTGAAAATTTTAAGTGTGCCTTTGAAACCGTCCATGGACCTTTTTTAAAATATAATTAGTATTGTATATATTTTATTATTTTGATCAAGATTTTAAATACAAAATTTTTTAATTGTACATTAGTGTGTTTATAGGTATTTCTTTATTTCAAATATTTGATCTCACACACGTAAAATATTTCAAAGAAATAAAGATCAATATATTCCTATTCACTTAATATCATGTTCTTATACTAGTAATGATATGTATTAACCATTGTCTACTAACTATCAACTATTAAGAAACTACCAACTATTAAGCATTGTCTACCAACACAGTTTTTACAAACTTCTGAGAAAACTGTAGTCACACAGAATAACAAATAACTTAACGTTGAATAATGAAATTTTATTCTGTACTATGTGTCAACTATCAATACTTGCCTAATAATTAGTTTCAGCAGTTGGCACTTCCATTTAATCCCACGAGTATAATTCAAAGCATCAAAATCAGTGAAATACATATTAAGGAAAACAAACTTCAAAGGTTGAGACATAAAGAAGGATAATTTTAGTATCAAGGAACACACTTACTTATCTCACGAACATGATAGAATCATCACACAACTAATAGCCCAGTCAAATTAGACTTTTGGTTTCCATTAACTCGTAAAAAGCTGGAAATGATTTCATTTCACTTGGGGCATCCCAAATAAGAGTAATATGAGTTTCCGACGGTTTCTGAGGTGAGCTAAATTTTTGGGAGCCAAAAAAACGCGAATATTTGGCACTTTTTGTCCAGTTTTTGCCTTATAACTTCTAATGGGTGCATCGTGCCGACAATGTTACTTTTACCAAATTTAAAAAGCATCTAATTTTGTGTCGAATGATCTCCTGAAATATTAAACTTGGTTCAGTGATTAGGTATTAATCAGTAGTCAAAGATGAGCAAATTTTGCCATTTGGGCTGAAACGTGCGTTACACTCACTTTCAAACGCATGTGATCCGAAAACGGCTATTCCAAATAAAAAATATAAGATAAATAAGTTGTAGAACATCGAATTCTGCGTTCAAGGAGCACCTAAGTTTAAAATGTGCCCATTCCTACGCAACGATATACGCAAAAACACAAAAATAGGCGTAGTGCTCATTTTCCGCAATTCATCCAGGGAATCGAATGTCTATGTAATTCGAATGTTCAATGTGGTTCTCTACGTTTTAAAGAAACCTGTCCCCGGGATCATACCCCTCGCACCTTCTGAGTCTGTCATCGAGAAGTTTGGCTGACGGATGAGTCCTGAAAAGGACGTCCCAGTCTCTTCCCGGTGACGAATTCTGGTTCTTAGCGGTGTGCCTTCGTTTGGTACCCATTTCTTTAAAGTTACAGGCACGTTAAATCTCTGTCACATTTTAAACGCACAGCTGAGTTATGTTGTAAATGCCATTATTAAATTCCTGTTGTACATAGTGGATTCAGGACAAGGAAAATTTGTAGTTTTGAAGTTTGTTAATTGTTGGTTAGGATTTCTTCGGCGGGAGGTCCCGCTCTTGGGAGCGAGACCCAAGATCAGAACTTCCCACACCATCTGAGTCTGGCAGCGGTGGATTTTGGCTACTAATGCCGCTGAGAGCTGTGAACTGTTTTGTCAAGATCAATGATACAATGGTCCCCGTCGATCCTGATACCAATTTTCGAAAGATTCCTTTCCAGATGAAATCACAAGAACAGCTTGAGTCTTATTTTGGATTTAAATATCCATTATCGCTATTTGATAAATAGCGTGGAATGCGCAAAACACGGAAATCAACCATATATAACCTGTTGATTCCAGTCAATTCTATGGAACTAACGAATGCTGACTTCGTCATTGATGGAGATTTCCTCTGACACAGAGTTGTGTGGCAAACAAACAAGCAGGTTTCGTCTATCCTTGACAAGTATGTGCAGTACATAAAGAAGCACTATGGTTCCAAGTGTACCATTGTATTTGATGGCTACCCAGAAGATGCAACATAAAAAAGCATGAAATTAGCTGAACGCACCCGAAGAGCAAGTAGTATGTCGTCAGTGTCAGTTTTGTTTGATGACATAATGACAGTGACAAGGCCGAAAAAGAGGTTTGCTATCAAACGAACTGAATAATAAACGGCTTATATCACTGCTTGCAGAAAAACTGACAGCTGAAGGTTTTCATGCCAAACAGGCCACTGAGAAATCTTATCTCTTGATTATCAGAACAGCATTTGATGTATCAAAGAAGTGTCGAAATGTATTCATTGTTGGGGAGGACATAGATCTATTGGTCCTGCTGACTGCACATTAGCAGCCAGACTCCATCCACAAAATATTCCTGCTGAAACCTGGAAAGGGGAAACAGGCCACATCCATCTACAGTTCAAATAAATGTAAGCTCTTTGAAGAGGCCAAACAAAATTTAATATTCCTACATGCCTTCAGTGGCTGCGACAATACTTTCGCTTTTTTCAGGCAGGGCAAAACATAATTTGTCACCATCTTCCAGAAGACCACCAGCCTTTAAAGAACTGTTTCGGTTTTCAACAATCCCAAAGCTACGCCCGATCAGGTTAATGAGGCAGGAGCCAAATTTATAGTCCACCTATATACGGGTGACAGCAAAGCCTCTCTTAACCAAACTCTTTTCCAGAAGGCACTCTCTAAGAATAATTTCAAATTGGCAAGTTTGCCTCCAACTGAGGCATTTGCTCGACAACACTCTCTGAGGTACCTTCAAGTGGAAGTGTGGAGGTACAACTTCCTTGTTCCGCAGGAGTGGGGCTGGAAGACCATTGCAAACGTTTTCCTACCAAATGCCACAGAGCTACCACCGGTGCCAACAGAACTACTGAACAACATTTCATGTTCTTTCAAAAAAGGATGCCAAAGAGCTTGCTCCTGTAGAAAAGCTGGAATGAAATGTTCAGTGATATGTACGAACTGCAAAGGTCACATTTGCACTAATTGTCTGTCCGAGGATGATATTTTACTGCTGGCAACAGCTTCACATGATGAAGATGTGGACCTTATTCAGGAGGACGCATACAAAATTCTCTCGAAGATGAAGAGCTAGAGGACAATGATGAGCACATTTCTGAACATCTGGAAAATGATGAGCACATCTTCTGCCAAGCGGCAGAAATGTTCTTAAATACATGATACATTCGTTTTTTATTGAATTCACCAATTCCTTTTTCATTGAATTCACCAATTCCTTTTTCATTGAATTACATATCTGTATCACGTATTGCTTTTCAGTAATTATTTGCTATATTAATTAAAACATTTTTGATGATATGACTTTCTTGATTCTGAACCCTTCACTATTAATTTTATGACCATTAGGTATTTCATTTGTCTCACAAGAACGCTCTTTTCAAATCCATTTGAACTTCCACTTTTTAAAATCATTAGGTACCTACCTACATTCAGTAGATAGGTACAGGTACAGCAGATAATTGATTCCCTAGACAAATTGCGGACAATGAGCGCTACGCCTACTTTTGTTTTTTTGCGTGTATTTTTGAGTAAGAATGAGCAAATTTTAAACTTAGATGCTCCCTGAACGCAGAATTCGATATTCTACAACTTATTTATTTTATATTGTTTTTTGGAATAGCCGTTTTCGGGTCACAGGTGTTTGAAAGTGAGCGTAACGCACGTTTCAGCCCAAACAGCAAAATTTGCTCATCTTTGACTACTGATTATGACCAAACCACAGAACCAAATTTTATGTTTCAGGAGGTCATTCGACGCAGAAGTTGATGCTCTTGAATCTTGATAATAGTGACATTGTCTATGCGATGCACCCATTAGATATTATAAGGCAAAAACTGAAAAAAGTGCCAAATTTTTGCGGTTTTTTGGCTCCCAAAATTTAAGTTCACCTCAGAAACCTTCGCAAACTTATATCAACCTTATTTGGGATGCCCCGAGTGAGATGAAATCATTTCCAGCTTTTTACGATTTAATGGAAGGCACGGCCTTTTTTTGGTCCAATTTGACTGGGCTAGAACGAAGACCAACTTAATAATGGCAATCACGATGGCATCTGTCCGGGCATTATAGTTACTTGCCTTCACGACAAACAGCATCACTAGCATTGGTAGGAGTATTAGCGATACATTTCATTTTTTTTAAATATCTAAAATAACTGGAAGGGTCAACTATTAGAGCAATGTTAAGTACTGCTGCCTTTATCTTATTAGTTATTTATTGGACTAAAGAATTTCTTTACCGAATTTTTCCGTAAGCTCAGATATTTGAGTCTCAATCAGCAGAGATTCTTTAATATCGGAAATAATTAATCATATTATTATGTCTTTATTGTGTCGCATTTTAAGCAAAAAATAAACTCACATAGTTTTATTCACTACACTAATACTGTTATAAAGAAAGGTATTTTATCTAAATTTATTTCATCTCTCTTAATATGTTACCTATTGATATTTTAATATTTCAATTATTATAAATTTCCTTCATGTTCCCAAATAGTAAATTGCTAATTTTCTAAATATTTTACAATAGGTTACTTCTATTCTTCCGCTTTAGTAATCCTGTCTATGAAATAAATAACATGCAATACTTTCAAGGTTAATTTAAGAATCAGTTAAATAATATTCATATAAAGTATTTTTATGATTTCTTAAAAAAAAATTCTAAGAAATCTTAAATAAGAAAACTGCAATGTAATTTTTTTACTTTAAATAACATGTAAATATTAAAATATTTATTTTTTCAAACTGTATTTATTTAAATATAAACTGAAGTTTTTTACAAAATTCATAGTGATTTAATTTTATTTACAATCAATTAAAAAAATTAAATTATGAAATATTATTAAACATGAATACCGCCATTTTCAAACTTACGGCAACCTTTAATTTTTTATGATCTTATTTGTTTCGGTTTATTAAATTGATATTTTTGAATCAGATTAGTAAAATAGACAGTTATTATTAAATGTAGTCCTATTAAATATAGTCCTCAGACCTGAAGATGATTCCTGAACATTAGGATGCGAAACACCTCGTCTATCTCATTTTTATGATGTGGGAAATACCCAACAATCTCATTTGCAGTTTTTATTAAATTGATCTCAATAAATTAAAAATATAAAATTTTTTTTTGAAAAATAAAATTGGTAATAATTATTTTATCTTTTAGAATCACTCTACTACCATATCAGACAGTGAAAAGGTTGCTATTAATTCCGGCGCAGGAGCCTCTCAGACACAAAATGTAAGTGAATTATAAAAACTATTTTTATCTAAATTACTATTAAGGGTAAAATTTAGATGTTGTTATGGAATATTACAATATAACTAAAACAACATAATATTAGTACAACATACGGTACTTAGTACTATCGGGATCCATTTTTTTTGAATAGCTATGCACAACTAAAATATAGTTCTCACATTGCTGTCATGATTAAGGCAGTATTTACAGGATATTCCATTAATAAATCAATAATGTAAATATAGATACTGTATAGTACATAAATTTATCTAACTGTGTTTGATATTCTGATTTGTTTAGTCATGAATTCATCCAATAAAAATGTAATCTACTAAAGGCTTACAAAATATTCTTTATACACTAACAGCTCAACATCATACTGGCAATATTTCGGATTCATCCTAATCGGATATCCTTCTTCAGGCCAAAATGGGATAAGAAAAATTGTTTCTTCATCCCCAACTCAAACATAAAAGTAAAATGAATCAACCTCCACGAATTCCAAATCAACAATATAATAATCAACAATAAATCAACGTGTCACGGTCCGTGCATCTTAAAGCACGAAGCATTATAATAAATTAATACATCTAAATTTTTTTTTTAATTTCTTTTTTTCTTCAAAATAAAATATTTTTTTTTTTCTTTAAAATGAAATTTTTTCTTTAAAATAAAATTTTTCTCTTAACAAATATAAATTCATTAAATTTATCTTTGAAGAATCAATTCAAACTCCAATGTCTTCTTTTTTTTGAAGATATCTGTCTAATCCAAAGTTTTTAAAATTCATATTAAAAATTCTATCTTTGTAGATTAATCCAGCTTTGAAATTCATGAACGCTAGTAAAATCTTCACCTAAGTCTCAATACTTAATATGAAATAAAAACGTGGTAAATACCATTTTAACTTACGAAATATTCTTTATTTA
>JAFIDM010084935.1:278481-291211 GCA_023159025.1 Thereuonema tuberculata
GATGTGAGCAACGATAACGGCTGTAGGTTGGCTAACTTTGCGACTGCAAAAGGCATGTTCATAAGTAGTACTGACTTTGACAGGAAAAGAATATATAAAGGAACTTGGGTTTCCCCAAATGGGAAGACAGTGAACCAAATTGACCATGTGGTGGTTGAGACACGAATAAAGAGGTGGATTCAGAATGTCAAGACGGCTAGAGGTGCCGAGTGTGGATCGGACCACTTCCTTGTCAAAGTAGTGATAAAGGCAATCTGGAGACCCAGGAAATACAAGAGAATGCAAAAAATCACTCGGTTTGACCAGGAAAACTTAAGCAAAGATAATATAAGAGATCTTTTTAAGATCAAACTGACCAACCGTTTTGATTTATTGGAGAATGAAGAGGATGAAAATACGGAGATTGAGCAGAATTGGAAGGTAATCGCAGATGCAATTAAGGAAACTGCTCAAGAGGTAATTCCAAAACGAATTAAAGGAAAACGAGTGTGGTTCGATGAGGAATGTGAAGAAGCTATCCGAGAGAGACAGAGAGCCAAATCACTTTGGGTACAGGGTAACATACAGGATGAAGAAAATTCAATGTTCATGGAGGTGCGACGGCGAACACAGGCTACACTGAGGAAAGCAAAGAGGAAATATGTGAGAAACATCATGGAGGAAGCCCAGCAAGATTTCCATGGAAATAGATCTAAAGAATTTTATAGGAAAGTGAAGAAGTTTAAAGGACAGTCAAACCATCAACACAATTTCATAAAAGATGCCAATGGGAAGGATGCTAACAGATGAGCAAAGGATTGGAAGTAGATGGATGGAATACTTCAGGCACTTACTAAATTGCGAAGAGCCTAATGAATTACTCGAGTTTTCCGATCCGGTAACTGTGGACCCAGAGTATCCCCCACCCACCATCGAGGAGGTAAATAATCAGATTAAAAAACTTAAGAATGGCAAGAGTCCAGGAGAGGATAGGATTCCCGCTGAACTTCTCAAGGCTGGAGACGCAGCCCTCTGCTCCAGAATTCACAAGCTTATTGAGATGATATGGGCAAAACAGACTATTCCAGAGGAATGGAAGGTAGCAGTGGTGTGCCCCATTCATAAAAAGAAAGATATGTCAGTTTGTGACAACTATAGGGGCATAGCGCTACTCAACATATGCTACAAGATCTTCTCTGGCTGCTTACTTGAGCGAATCAAACCCCTGACAACAGGAATAATTGGAGAATACCAAGGAGGTTTCCAAGCAGGGCGCTCAACCACGGACCAGATTTTTATCTTAAAACTGATCTGTGAAAAAATGTACGAATACGAACGAGAGTTACATCTCCTCTTTGTTGATTTCAAGAAAGCCTACGATAGTATTCATAGACCGAGCTTGATTAAAACTATGATGGAGTTTGGCATCCCAAAGAATTTGGTTAGACTGGTTGAGCTTTGCATAAACGACACAAAAGCTAAGGTTAAGATAGGTAATAAAAAGACAGAAAGTTTTCAAGTACAGACAGGATTAAGAGAAGGAGATGGATTGTCACCTGTCCTTTTCAATTTGGCACTCGAAAAGGTAATGAGAGAGTTCAACAAAGAGAACCTTCAGGGTGTTCAAATCGACAATGAAAATATTGCCTATCTGGCCTATGCTGATGATATTGCCTTATTGGCATGCACACAAGAGGAATTGAAAAGAAGTATTCAGACCCTGGAATTGGTGGCATCGAGATTTGGACTGCAAATTAGTATTGAGAAGACTCTATACATGATTGTTGGAAGAAAGCTCCAGAGTTCCCAAGACCAAACAGTTAATGGCACCAGGTTTAAACATGTGAAAGAATTCAAATATCTTGGATCAATTTTCACTGATGTAACGTCAATTCAAACAGAGATGAGAGCAAGACTGTATGCAGGAAACAGATGTTTTTACTCTCTAGACCCGGTTTTAAAATCCAGAAGTTTATCTCAGCAGCTAAAACTAAGACTGTACAAAACATTAATTATGCCAGTGGTACTTTATGGTTCTCAGACCTGGAGCACTCGAAAACAAGACCTTGTTCGACTACTGACATTTGAGAGAAAGGTCCTTAGGAAAATTTATGGACCAATCCAGGATGAAGCAACGGGAGAATGGAGAAAGCGACACAACTCCGAACTTTATGAGCTTTATAAGGAGCCCAATATTGTTGGGGTGATGAAAAGTAAGAGACTTCAATGGGCAGGGCATGTGGTGAGGATGGAAGAGACAAGGTGGCCTAAAATTGTATTGGATTGGACCCCAACAGGCAAAAGACCAGTGGGAAGACCTAGGAGGAGATGGATGGATGGATTGAGGGAAGCCTTTTTGCGACTCTGACTTTCGGAGAGCTGGAGACGGGTGGCCAAAAATAGAGACAGATGGAGAGCCTTGATTGTTACATCGCGCGGTCCCCTGGGCCTGATCGCGTAAAGTAAAGTAAAGTATGATACCAATACAAGCTTGACTTATTATTAAATCATCAATTCTGTTCCTGAATTAATAATTGCAATTTGCATTCATCTTACGAATTTCTTTACAATTTTTCAGTAGCAAACTTTAATAATATAGATTGCTACTGAAATGTTACAAAGAAAAAAGTATTTTTCTGTAAATATTTCTGTCTTTTAAACAAAACAATCTTTCTTTTATTAGTATTGCTTTTACCTCTCAATATCTAATAATTTTATATAATTTTTAAATATTTTCAATAATTGCAATTTACATCAAGGATTTACAAATATAGTTTATTTGTAAATACAATGTAGATATATATAGAATTTATTTCTAAAGAAATTTCATAACAGCATTTCGAACCTCTGTAGTTGCATCAAATTATTAAGAAAAAATTAGAAAATGTTCCTTGCATATGAATATAAACACTGATCAATAATAAAATCAGAAAATATATTGCTTTCATTAGTAAAAAAAAGAAAATAAAATAAAAGATTTATTTTTTAAAATATACAATTTTGGCTCTTTTAATTAGAATTAATACAATGGAATCAATATTACACCAAGAATTGCTCTCAAATTTGATGCTGAACTAGCAAATTGTAAGTAAAATGAAATTTTAAATATTCTGTTTGTAGCAAAAATAATTTAAGTTATCTTCCTACTAACTTTCAATAATATAACCTTTAAGAGATCCTCCAAAACCACTCCATCATTTTAAAATGTTTAAACATGATTTAAATAAATAAATGGAGAATTTCTATGTAGTTTTGTTACCTAAATAGTTTTACGTCTTTGACACAAAAAACTATTTAGGTAACAATAATCGTTGACACATATAAAGAATTAATATAGTTTAAACTTATATTTCTGTATTAGTATTGGTTTTGCTTTTAATGAGAACATCTAATCCACGAACTATGATTTAAATCAGAAACCTAAACTTCGTTACAACTATAAGCGATATTTCGCATTCAAAGTTACCTCTAGACCTTTTTGTTTATTAATATTAGAAGCATTTATAATTAACAGCTTTGAATGTATTAAACAAAAAGGTCTAGAGATCAGTAAAGGAGAATGGGAAGATCTGCCCCACCACTTTATAACGATAAGATACAGGGTGATCAAGAAATAACAGGAGGTGTTCGGAGCCCTGTAGCGTGTTATGTACTGGACGAAATAGAACAAAATTTGACCACCATACACATTAAAGTACGATGTTTCGATTTGTCAAGGAAAAAAAATAGTACAAAACAACGCCGATAGGGGAAATGCTGGCGCTGCGGTCGAAAAATGCAGCACGAAATTTGCATATGCTGGTACTTTGTGACACGATATCGAGGATAAAAGGAAGGATTGCGGGAATTCTAGTCATTCTGTATGAAGTCGCCCGTTGATGGCGTTGTCACTACGTGATCGTGCCTTATTAGTCAAGCTGTTTTATCAGCGGGATGAAAATGCCAATTCTCCTCTTCGTGAAAACCGGCAGTTAAAACAATTACGTAGAGGACCGATGACCATAACTTACTTACGAAGAATGATTGAAAGATTTGAAAAAACAGGAACTCTTGGTGTGCAACCAGGCCGAGGACGTAAACATATCAAGAAGGAACAAGTTGAAGAAGTTGCAACTGCCGTTCAGGATCAGGCCATAGTTAATAAGCAGGGTACCAGCAGTGCACGTTTAATATCACGACAAACAGATATCCCGTTGTCGTGATGGTACAGAAGATATTGCGTAGGATCCTGAAATTTTATCCGTATAAGATAACACCCATTCAAGAATTGCTCCCAGGGGACAGAAATATTCGATTAGAGTTTGCATTGAGATTTTTGGCTCGATTGGAAGTGGATGACGAGTGGTCTTGGCGGATATTATCGAGTGATGAAGCTCACTTCCATGTGCACCGTGATATCAACACACACAACTGCCGTATTTGGGCTGATACAAATCCACACGTTGGTCAAGAGATCCCCTTACATTCGCCGAAAGTCACAGTTTGGTGTGTGTTTACTGCTTCTTTTATCATCGACCCGTACTTTTATGAAGAAGTTGGTAGAAATGGACAGTGACTTGTTCAGTCAATTCCGACAGGTATGCCGCTATGCTCGAGAACTTTGTGATACTTCAACTGCAGCAAAAGAACTGTATCGATTCTAACATTTTGATGCAAGATGGTGCGCCACCGCACATCGGACGTCGAATGTAGGATGTCCTCCGTCAACATTCCACAGACGCTAGAGTAATTAGTTGCGCATTTCACATAAATTGGCCTCCGAGATCCCCTGATCTGAATCCTTGCGATTTCTGGTTGTGGGGTTCCCTGAAAAGCATTGTATATCAAGAACATGTTCCTGACATTCCTATCTTAAAAGATCAAATAACGTTATATGTCAGACGAATAAATGCCGATATGCTGCGAGCCACCGTCAAAAACCTCGTGTACCACATGCAAATAGTGGAACATCAGGCTGGTGGTCATCTTGAGCCAAATCTATAGGTTGCTATATTAAACGTTTTTATTGGTATTTGGTGTGTTGTTATTTACTGTTTCCATTGGAAGTTATGTATTCTTTTTTCACACATTATGCGCTTGCAGCGCAAGAATTTCCCCTATTGGCATTGTTTGGTATTAATTTTTTTTTGACAAATCGAAACCGCATACTTTAATGTGTATGGTGGCCAAATTTTGTTCTATTTCGTCCAGTACATAACACGCTACATGGCTCCGAACACCTCCTGTTATTTCTTGATCACCTGATATATAGGTAAAGAAAGATCTCCATCAACAGAACATTTTTTATCATTACGACTTGCCTCCATTCTTAGCCCATCATATATAATTCTAGATATGACTTCTCTAGTTGATATCTTAATTCCCGGATTTATTATTGAATTAACATTTAATAATTATTTTCTGTAACAGTAGATATTGTTTTCATTAATACATGTAAATAATTATTATTTACTTGAAATAAATCATAATATTAATTATTAATTACATATAATAATTATTAAAAGTTAATTATATAATAAATTTGAGAATTACGATGTCAACTAGATAGTCACATCTAGACATATAACTCCGAACGGACTAAAAATTGGGACAAGTCGTAACAATAAAATGTGTTCTATTTAATGAGATCTTTCTATAGGTATAGAAATTCTATATCTTCTCACTATACAGGGGTGGGGCAACTTCCCACACATTTGTGCCCGTTGTCCTTTTAGTAACGTCTCCTGAAGAAGATATCCCGATGAAATATCGTATGTAGTCGATATGGAGTTTAGGTTTGTAAATCAAAGTTTTGCTTTTAATCTTACGTAGAAAATGTAGCAACATAAATATAATAGAACAAGTAATCAACTAATTCGGCACAAATATAAAAAATTAATTAATCCCAATAAAATACAAAATGACGTTTCGAAACTCGACACTTATTGTTTCTTTATCAAATTATTAAAAAAGGAATCCCCCCTTACTTTAAAAGATAAATGCATCCTCCCTTTATGGGAGTCGTCAGTCAAATCTCCCGTAAAGGGAGGACGCATTTATCTTTTAAAGTAAGGGGGGATTCCTTTTTTAATAATTTGATAAAGAAACAATACGTGTCGAGTTTCGAAACGTCATTTTGTATTTTATTGGGATTAATTAATTTTTTTATATTTGTGCCGAATTAGTTGATTACTTGTTGTATTGTTAACGGCACGTTAAATTGCTTCAATAAATATAATAGTTTTTAAATAAAATATTTTTTTGCAAATTAAAAAATATTTTTTTGCAAATTAAAAAATATTTTTTTTTCTTACTTTTCCTTATTTCCTAATTTCTGTTTACAGCTTGGATTCCTTAAGTCATTTGGATATTCAATTTGGAAAATATTGTTTAAGATACTGGAAGCAATATAGAAGAAATAAGAAAATAAATTCAAGTTTAATTTGAGTGAATGGATTCCAAAATTCACAATGGAGAGAATTCCTATCAATCAACGTAATATCTTTTCTTTAATAAAGAGTTATTTAATTAATTAAATTCTAAAACAAAGCTAGGATATTATAATTCATATTATTTTTCCTTTTGTAATTCGTTATAATAAACAGTAATATCATTATAACTTAAAATTAACTATTTACTATCATCTGCATGTTGTATACAAGCAATAAGTTATAGAACCAACACGTTAATGAAATTTCGTTTTAGTAAGTTTTTTTTTGTGTGTTCGTATTTCTCAAAACGTTGACAGTTACTTCAAAAAATTAATTAAAATAAACAACTCCATTAAAGAAAAGCTGATAGCATTTCGTTAAGTTGTACTTAAATAATTTACACTATAAATCGTTGTTGCCATTAGAATTTTTATTGGTACGGATTTTTTTATATTTAAAAATAAGAATTTTAAGTATGAAAATTTAAGAATTTTGTTTCTTAATTTTAAGTTATTATTTTATCAAATATTCCAACTATTTAACAGTTAAATTAAAAGAATTAATAATAAGCTTTCCAAATAAATTTTTTTAATTGTGTATTTTCTGTGGTCTATCTTTACTCAAGAATTTATATATTTAATTTACTTTAATGAAATTTAAGATTAAAATATTAGCTCAAATCTCACAGATGTGAAATGAAATTCTTTAATGTTTGATGTTATAAAAAACTACAAATTTGATTAGGAAAATCATTACATTTGGAATCTATCTATCTTAACAGAAGGCTTTCATGCATGGAAGGAAAATTAAAAAACTTAAAAAAGATTCTGCAGCGTTAGGCAGTGTTTTGGTATTTTAAGGTGTCAATGTATCACATGTGTCTTTAATCGGCACCCTCAGCACATCTTCTGCCCCAGTTGAGTCTGAATTCTATTGATATATTCTCCAGAATGTACAGCCACCCAAGCAGAAAAAGGCTACCAACTTAATCAAACAACAGCCTTCAAATGAAGCCAGCAGCTGTATAAAGAGAAGAGAAAGTGATTTGTAACAGCAGTGGACTCAGGATGCTGATCATTCTCTTCATTCCTCCAAATTTAGCGAACATTAGTGAACATCGAAAACCTAAGACAGACGACATAACCACAAGAATGTTGTTGGTTCCAAGTCCGGTCAAGAAAACCATCATATAGCCAAGATGGAACCTACCGAATATTCTGTTCGGTAACATATATTAATACACTGGCGGAAATTTAAATTACTACATGACGATGCACACATCCGGGTCCGATAGAATATTGGAGAATATGGTTTAGGCACTGGATTTCTGACTGGAGGAGAATGGGTTCAGTTATCCGGCGGTGGTAGAGGATTTTTTTCCAAGGTTGTTTCTCCTTCAAAATGACTCTAAGATTCGCCCAGTGAAAAACCTGATCAAAGGTGTTCAGAGTTTCTTATCCGGGGTTTAAAGGCTTGGGGGAGGGGGGATTCAGCCTTTCTATCCAATGTCAACTAGTTCTGTTGGTCGAGAATCGCTAGGAGCCTAAACCTCCTATGCACTCAAGGATCTGCAAGGCCTATAGTGCCATACCTTTTTTTGAATGAAAGAGAATAGCACCAAGCTCTTTTTAAGTTTTCCTGATCATTTTTTTATAAATAGAAGATTAATTTATATTCTTTATTAAAAGAAAGTAAAAAATCTAACGAGATATTTTGTCATTTTTTGATTAGTCTACAATTCATCTGATTTACTTGCGATGATGTAGTGATTGAAATATAGGAATTTCAGCATAAGACTGTCTGAGTCTTATTCTTTACTTATAGGATCTTTGCTATTGATAAAAGTAGCAATCAATGCATTCTGGAAGAACATTCTTCGATGCTGATAAATCATGAGGCGTATTTGTTTGATCTGCAAATATCTCCACAAAGTCTGTTTAAAATATTTGATATTTATTTAAACTTTCTGTGTTCATAAACTTATTGATCAAACAAATAACTCTTTTCATTTATGAATAATGAAGAATATACTTCCAGGATAAAAGTACTAAGGTAGGTGACCCAAAGGTGGCAAGAGTGCACAAGGTGACCATCTTCTTATATAATATAGTAATACAGAAAATAGTCGGTAAATGGCACCTGCTACTTGACAGCTGTCGCACTCTAGCGCTGGCTACTGAAAACTAAGCCATTTCGACGAGACATAGGCCATTACTGAGAAGACATTTGTTTTTGAGCATCGTTGTTCTTACTTTCCGGTAAGTAATAAATTAAATTTAATCGTGTAAAGTTTTGTTAAATGCAAGTTGTTGTATATTTTATTAAAGTTCGGTCACTACTCATTCAGGGCGTATTGTCAAAGTTTAAGAAATTCATGCTAATGACATTGTTTATTTGTGAAAACAATGTGCTGAGATGTGTACACAAGGTGGCCCGCCAACCTGGTCACCTTGGGAACATAAATACGTGTATCAATTTATCTCATATTTTAATTATTGCTTTTGCATAATACGCAATTTTGGAATATTATATGTTCATTAATATGTTTAACTTTTAATTCTCTTCACATCAAAAGATACTAAACTGGGGAAGGGAATTGGAAAGAAATTGGTTAGTGTTCCATCTATATTTTGTACGCATATTTAGTATTAGGACTTTAGGCATGTAAAACTAGCAGCTTATAAAATACTGAATTTAGTCATAAAGTGTTAAGTGTCCTTTCAACCCCTGGAAAATATCATTTTTGACAAAATAAATATGTGGGCCACCTTAGGTTCACCTTCTCCGAAGGTGGCCCGGAAATAACTTTTTAATAAAATAACTGTAAAACAAACTAAATATGTTTTAAGAAAACAATATCAATATGTCTTGTTTAGAGAAGGTTCAGGGTGATGACCCCTATACTTTTTTTTATATTCCCGCAACTGTTAAATTATAAAAAATCAGCAAAGCTTAACTACGGCCACCTTTGGGTCACCTATCTTATTCCCTTTGTAAATCGCAATAACTATCGCTAAAACTATTGCTTCTATGAAAAAATTGATAATGCCTTTGTACTGGAGCACGTTCTTTCTTAGGTTTCCAAATAACAGAATTGCAGAGAGAAAATAAATTTTCGGCACCATTTTTCAAGATGTTAGCTCTCACAATAATTTCTGAAAATTTTTCATAAGAAATTTTATGATTGTATTCGAAAGTGCATGCTTTCAAGCCGTTCTACATGACATGGAAGGTCAGAACTGAGGATGTTTCTTACGAAATAAAAGAACGATCAGCTAACAAAAGCAGTAAAGGAAGTTGAAGTGATTGTGTTTCACATTACTTACTATTGCCCTTCACAATACTAATTAAATCATTTAAACTTTTTTATTCTCCTTACATAATTCAGTACAGCAACTTCTTATAAGTGATGCATTCTCGTAGGGCTGCATTGCTTTACAGTTCTTTTCCCTACAAAAGCTGATTGGTCATTCAGAATTTTGTGGATTTGCCCCTTTTTATCTGCATGGAGATGGTAACAGAATGACAATTTGATTGATTAATCCGCCTTAAAACATAAGAATAAGTATTATTTTCTCCACACCTCTATCTCTTCTATCCTTTAAAATTCAGTATCCCCCCCCTTCCCCTAATCGATGCGTGCTCAGTTCCAATTATGCGATGGTTATCTGAGAAATTTCATAATTATATTTTTTCCAAAAATTATTGAGAATCTTATCGTTTTCCAAAGTTTCATTTTCCAGATCTTTTGAAACAATTGGAAATTCGAAGAAGATAGACAAAATTGTCGATTATCAATCATTCCTAGAGACTAAAACGATTATACAAGTTAAAATAATTTTACAAAGTTTAAAACGCAACATATTTCATCCCCATACGTGGATGTCTTGACAATTAAAATTGAGTGACAATGACTTTAATACAAAGCAGGAGAGGAAACCACAAATTCGATACAAGAACAATGATTGGTGGAAAATGAAGATGAGTCCATCCAATAGAGATGGGCGACTACATTTTGTAATAGACGCTCATCTCGACTGGTTCCATCGTAAGCTGAGGGACTGATGTCTGGACTCGACCTACTTGTACAGATAAGAGCAACTTGAAGTTCTCTATAGGAAAATGTCATCCATAAATGTGAGTCTGAATAACTTCAAGCTAAAGGTCTGAAAAGAAAGAAAACAGAAAAACAACCAAAACAAAACAAAAAATTAAAAATAAAGATAAAAGGATTTTTTTGGGGTAATTTTTCCTCTCATCTTCTTCTTTCACTCCTTATCTTCTTCCTCTCTTTTCTTTTTAATTGCAGTATTGTATTGTTTCTGAAGACCATTTCTGCTGATGGCAAGAATAGAAAATACAGTGGAGCACCATTTACACGTTTCTCGTTTTTACGTTTTTATCATTTATACGTTTTTTTTTAATGGTCCCGGCAAAATCCAATGCATATTAACATTAAATAATTTCATTTATACTTTTTCCTGAAATCGCGAATTTCATTTCTACGTTTTTTTCAAGAACTCTAGAAGAGAGAAAATGCGCATTTCATCCTCAGATTCCCACCTGCCGATTTTCCAGTCTTAGACAATTGCACTGAAAAACCTTTGTCAAGATTTCAATAAGCTCTAGCGGGTTTTAACGCCAAGGAAGAATACCTCATTGGCAGTGATTTAAATAATAAAGTTAAGTTCTGTGCACAATGAACTTTTTTCTATGCATTCCAAAAAAAGCCCTACAACCAAAAATAACAAAATATTTTGTAAATGCTGAATGAATATGAGTTGTCATTAAAGTTGTCATTACAAGTAGTACAAGTTGTAGTACAAGTTGTCATTAAATCGGGAATAAAAAGTTTTGTATTGCATACCTCTTGTATTTCATTTTCGTATAAAATTTTAATTTATCTCTGACTTTTAATTGTTGGAATAAAACGTTTTGTATTACATACCTCTTGTATTTCATTTTCATGTAATACGTGAAAATTTTAATTTATCTTTGACTTTTAATTGTTGGTTATTAAGAAATTGTTGGTAACTTTTTTGAATTTCGTTTATAGGTTTTTTTCATTGATACGTTTGTTTGCTTTTTCAGTCCCTTGAAAAACGTATAAACGGTGATCCACTGTATTGTCATTACAGCAGTTGCTGTTGGACAAGATGTGCACTTTTTCTTTGGATCTTCTTTGGAACGAACTTTTTGAACTTTCCAAAAAGATGGGATTGGAGTTGATTTGCCGGTACGCACCGAAGTGCATGCTTCGTAGCCGAAGCCTCCGTGTTTCCCAGGGAGCGCTAGTGTTCCCAAGATGGCGAACCCTTAGCAGACTCCCTAGAATTTCAAGGGAAAGATACTGGGGGTGGTTTCCTATGGCCTTCCCCAGGACGCCATTAAGGAATGACGTCAGACCGAAGTGAAAGTGAAGAAGAGGCTGGACAACACAGGAAAGGAAATTGAAACAGCCATGCCACTGCCGGGATTCGAACTCATTAACTGGCGCACTGGCCGCCACGGCAGACGATGGGATTGGAAGTGTTAGGTTAATGTCCTGTCGTGAGAACGTGTTTAGTAGTGAAGCATGAAGGGTCTCTTTTTCTGATAGCTCTGTCATGTTCTGACACGTGGTGGTGAAGCATCCGATCGTTCTCGCCAATATAACAGCAAGGATAATTAATGCATGGTACGGCATAGACGACGATGGATTGATGTAACAAATTAAAAGTTGTGTCCTTATTGTGAAAAAATGAATTTATGGGATTAGTCGCTTAAGCTGCAACTCGAATATTGAAGTCTCTTAATCTGCAAACTAGTTTAGGATAAATTATGTGTTGATAAGGAACTGTAACATAAGCATAGAATCGGTTGTTTGGTGGTAGACGATCATTATTATAAATTCTGTAAAGTAGGCGTTTGAAGTAATAATTGATGAATGATCTTGGATAATCGTTCCGTGGCAAAAGGGAACGTATAGTGGTGAGTTCATCATTAAAGAGGTCTTCAGATGAACATAGGCGAAATGCCTTGTGTAAAAACATCGAAATGATGTCAACTTTTTAAGAACTGGGCAAGGAAGAGTTGAATTTTAAAGGCTAATTTGTGGCCGCTGGTTTCCAGTGTACTGATGTGTTGCTATGCAAAATTAAGTCTTCTGTTTTTTAAATTCAAGAGAAAGATATGACATTACTATGTTCAACTTCGATATCAAATTTAATGTCCGTGGAAATCATGTCAAATATCTCTTTAATGTATAACTGTTCCATACCTCCTTCGTAGGTTTTCCCCTACCATATGTATTGTGATAAAAGATCTCCAACATCTCTAAAATAAAATGTAATAATTTACAT
>JAFIDM010084935.1:300803-310932 GCA_023159025.1 Thereuonema tuberculata
TTGGGCGTCGGTTGTCTTCCACGATGCCTTTCGAACGTTTGGCGGTCTCCTCAGGGTTTTACCGGGAAACGGGTGCTCGGATTGGGCGTCGGTTGTCTTCCACGATGTCCCTCTAACGATCTGCGATCACTTCCGGATTCTAACAGACTTCACTCGAGGTCGGTTGCCTTACGAACCTCTTCTGCTTCTCTTCTGTCTTCTGGCCGGAGATCCTCTAGTGGCTGGGATCCACCAAACTGTAACTTCCCTCTAGCTTCGAGTAGCTACCTTTTTCCAGATCTTCTGTCCACGACCTGTTCTTGAACGACCTGCTCCAATTGGAGATCTTCCTAGCTGGGCGGTTGCCCACAGTTGAATTATCAAACGATTCCCTCCTTTCTCCGGGACCGGAGTCTGTTCTGTGACCTTCGCCACCCGACTGACTGCAAGACGTACTCCTCCTATCTTCGGGACTGGAGATAGTGTTGTGGCTCCTGCCACCCGACCAACTGTCAGACTTCCTTCTAATTTCTCCGAGACTGGAGAACCTGTTGTGGCCTCTGCCACCCGACTGACTGCAAGACGTACTCCTCCTATCTTCGGGACTGGAGATAGTGTTGTGGCTCCTGCCACCCGACTAACTTTCAGACTTCCTTCTAATTTCTCCGAGACTGGAGAACCTGTTGTGGCCTCTGCCACCCGACTGACTGACTTTCCACGGCTCTGCTGCTTGTTTTAAGGCCGTCAGCTGCCTCGTTCCAACCTCCGGACTGGTTAACTTCGAACAGGGGAGCCGGGTTGGACGAGGCGATTCTGGACGCGGGGGAGTGACCAAATCGAACGGTAACAATATTTTTAATTCAAAAAATTACCTGGTCGCCAACAATTATTTTTTCCCGATGTTAATATAATGTGTTAGTGTTGTAATTCAGTTTATTCTTATATAATAGAGGACAGATTAAAACTACTTTTAGACCAATAGCTCATGTTTGTGCACTCTGATATTAAAAACTACTTAAGTGGGCGATATTTGGGCCCCTACCTTTCTGTATAATTTCTTTAAAACTTAACTAAACTTTTCTTTAATCTTTTTTTTTCCTTACTAATACAGTCATGTATTAATGATTTTTCTCAGATTTTCCCTGTCAAAATATCAACCCTTTTATGTAACTGTAAAACTCTCCTCATTTTCTGAACTCTGCAATGCAAATCCTTAATCTATAATTTTGTTAATTAATTCTTTTAATATTCTCTAAAAAGCACGTATATAAAAAAATATTTTTTCTTAATTAAATTGAAATAAAAATAATTTCATTTAAAAAAACTAAAACAATTAGCAGGATAAATAACTCAATATCAGCAATCTGTTCAACATTAACGTAAAAAAAAAGAGTACTGGAAAACCAAAAAAAAATATGTAGAAAAGTTTAGTTTAAGTTGCGTAATTATACCATATGTCTAATTTTGTTTTTAATAAATTAAAATACTTTTCAATAAAAAAAGTTAGGGAGAATATTATTTATTTATTTTTAATCTATATTCTTTCTCTGCCTAATGTTCATAATACAACTGGGAAAAAAAAGAACGAAACCTATATTATCTTACAGAAAGAAGGAGGGAAAAAAAGAAAAAAAAGACCTATGTTTCATCAGAATCGAACTTTAGATCCTGAGATAAGAAATCGAATGACTCATGCACAGGACCCCAACAACACTTTAGAAATTAAATAAAAGAAAGTTAATTATGTAATAATCAAAAATCGATGAAAACAATCTCAAATATCTCGAAAACTTCTGAGGGTTGGCATCACAACGAAAATATATGTTTGAAGTATTCCACGAGTACTTTCATCCCACAAAATGGTATTGATTTTGGAGAAATTTAGGGTATGACCTCTCCTGGTGAGTTTACTTCTTATCTTAACAAAGCCAAACTTTTTTCTTCATCAATTTACTTCTATACAGTCTTTGAAATGTTAAACAGTCCTTTTTGCAGCACATTACTACAATTCGATATGTATGGGACTGAAGGACTGAACATAAGACAATAGAATACATCTAGAAAGATGTAAACCTCATTTAAAATATCTTTCGAAGTATTTGGACTAAATATTTAGTTTCGATATTTATTCAATATTTAATTATAACTTAAATTTAAGCCTACTGTTACATTTTAAATAAAAAATCACTGAATTTGAGAAAAGAATAAAGATTAAATTGTTCACCTTCGAAAAAAAAACAATAAATTACACTGTAGTTTCATAAATATGAATAAGAATAAAAAATTTGAAAAAAAAATGCTTTGAAAACTTACCGTAAAACAGGTGTACAGTTGTTTTATCAGTGTTTTCCAACCATTGATTTGAACAAATGTAATAAATAACGATAAAAGAACGATAAGATTACCGATAACGAACGAAGTTTCCATAAAATAATAAGGAAATTGAAGTTTGTAATCACTTTTTTTTCTCCGTCAAAGACTAATAAAAATTATAAATTAATTCGACACAATACGAATGTTTTTCTCATTTCAATCCGAAATATGAAACAAATTTTTTTGTTGATGTTGTCAATACCTTAACGTTCACAATAGTTTAATTCCAATAGTTATTATAGTTTACACTGTAGGATGAAAAACAAAAGAGAATTAATTTTTAATCGCCAAAAAAAAAAAACAGTTCATAAAATCTTCACATTTAGATCATTTAATAAAATTCATTTAGTAACTGGTAAACAAAAGATTAATGCTACACCAACTGATACTTAACTGTGTATCATAAGATAGACTGTTTAAAGGGAAAAAAACGTCATTACAACAAAAGTTTTATCATTTAATATTCAGTTCTTGTTCAGAATATTTTGTTAACAGTAAACGTATATAAAATGAATTATCGAATGAACAACAAATTGGAATCTATGTAAGATACAGTATATCACGATTATAACCGTGATCATACAATCGGACAAGTCAGTAATCCATGTTTTATATGTAACAGAAAACATAATAGATATCATGAACTTATTATATACTGAATGTTTATCATACTCTGTTTTTTCGAAGTCTCTTCTATACAAGATCAATCATCGGAAGAGAAAGCATCATTGTACGATGTTGAAGAGATGGACATGATTGTGAAAAGTATCAAAAGTAAAAAGTTCACGAAGTGCTATAATAAAGATTTCTAACAGCAAAAAGGATATTAGACATAAAAGTATTTAGAAAAGGAGAAAGCAGATGTTGATCTATAATTGGAATGGCGGTAATTCCAAGACGACAGTTAAAGAATCCATTGTTAGGAGCGAAGGAGATGGTGAACAGTAAAGAAAGTTCATTCTCACCGATCAATCGTTACAAGTCACATTTTCATTTTAAGGCAGCCGTAGACAATTAGGATTACTAATATTAGATCTGATCTTAGTCTTTCTCGGGCAGGATTTCATTCTTTTGTTATAATAATTGACATTTATGCCTTTGTTGACTTTGAATCCAGGCATCAGTTCAGGGTTTTTTGAATAATATATTGTTGATGATACCTTCAGAAACATAAACATAATAATATATAATAATTTTGTTGCTTCAAATTTCTTTTGTAACAACTACAATTTATTGTACAACTCATATCGATCCATACGCGGGATCTAAGTCGTTGATTTTACACTCAAATAACTCTCCATAGAAGGCTTTAATGACAAATCACCTTAACTAAAATAACTAGTTACAAATTTAATATATTATGAGCTTCCTCAATAATTTATTCGCTAATATTTCAAAGTAAAACTAGACATGATCTAAAATGTAGGTAAGTGCTGAAATTACAATGGCAGGGAACCAAAATTTTATAAAATTTTCATTTTCAGAGGACTTTCCGTAACGAAAAGGCCTTAAATGCTTGGGGAAAAAATACTAAAGAAAAACCGTGGTTTTGATTACCTTTCATCATTCACGCCAATTTTTATCACTGAAAAATATTACCTTCGCGCACACTGACTTACGGAACATAATGACATAAGTACTTTATGATTCAGCTTAAAATGGAAGATTTCAGTCTTTGAAGGTTTATTTCCACACAAATATCACTATGTGCTTATCGATAAACGATGCCAAATCGGCGAGAACCTGAAATCCTCAAATCCTTATGCTTCTCATTCTTCAACTTAATTTATTTCGAATTTCACTTATTTTTAAAAAATTAATTAGGGTTTATTATCTACGAACGTGCATATCTAAGCCTCATGCAGATTAAGTCCAAGGTTTTTATGTGTCACTGTTCCATAAACATAAACATATATGTATGGGAAACAATATCGTATCTGGATAATACCTACAGGATGGCTCTGAGATATCTCACGCCGGATTCGGTAACATTATTCGTCGATATGTAAATGAGGTTAATATTAATGTGTTTTTTTATCGCCACCGAAACGGAAGAAAAGACAACCCATGCTGAAGCTTACACCATCCATGTTGGCAACAGTGACGAGAATGGCATCCAGAGAAAATCCACAAACGCATCATTTAGATAAACCAATCAACTATTCAGCGTTCTCCCCAAGCAACTCCATCTCTGAGGCATAATGTGTAAAGGCAAAGAAACTGCCGTAATTTCTATGAACGTTCTTGAGTTAAATAGCGTGGCCGTATAAGAGGCGTGGATTTACTGCTCAGATTGTGGCAAAGCAAGAGCCATTTCATTTCGTCCAAGTAATGCGAAATGTTGGCCGGACTATGTTCGAAAGAGAGCTTCACAAAGGGATTCATGATCTTCATAGCCTACTACTACATTTTGCCGATAAACTTGACGTTAAGAAAATAGACTGAAATATCAAAGTTAATGCCACCTACAATCAAAACAAAGTTTTCGAGAAAATTTTTAGGGAAATCCCAGTTTTGTTTACATTAACATTCAAAGTATCAGTTTTTCCCAAAAGTGTCAACAAGTCATACTGCTGGAAGTAGATTACAATTTTATGAAACTGTTTTATGAAGAATGAAGCAGATGTAAGTGTTAGCCATTTCTGTTAAAATACGATGCAACTCCCGTGGATTATTGTGCATTGGATTGTTGAAAAGTGCACATGAAACCACCGTGTAACAATTCCTCCGGATCTCTGGAAAGTTTGTAAACACGAATGGAATAGAATCTATGCAGGTCACTGCTACAGTGGAAAGTGAATTAAAGAGCCACAGTGCGAATGTCTGCAGAGAAAAGTTAGAGTTGAGTGTTGAAAGTTGAGCAAATAACAGTGCAAAAGCACTCCGTTTACGTGTAAATTTGATAAAATATTATCCCTTATTTACGTCAGACATTTCTTAAACTGTATTACGGATTATATTAGCAAAAAACATTAAAATAATTTTTTGGTGAACTCTTCCTTACAAGATAGTGGCTTTTTTTTTGTCTTTTTTATATGGAAAAATAATGAAAGAATGGAATTATGAACAATTCAGTTGTAATAAAAGTATGAATATAAATTATTTTAGCAAATTTAAATATGAATATTTATAATGCCAACATTAAAACCATATCTTTTAGATGGAAAGAGACTAAATGATGGAAATAGATTATAAATAAGAAATTCACTCAACAAAAATTTTACAATGACGACGTCCGAAGGGAAAATTTTAATTTTCAAAAATTAAATTTTTGAATGCAAAAGATAAAAGACATAAACTGAATTAAGAGTTAATTTCCCTTAAGTAGAACTGTATTTTGTATAAATGACAAAAAAATGTTCTACAGCAAAAGAAAAATACTTAAACTGATAATAGACATGACATGAAAGAGATTAGAAGAGATTTGAAGCTTTAGAAATAACATTCCTTGATCTTTTATTGAATGGATAAGATTAAATAACAAGCAGAACATCACTATTAAAAAATTTAAACAGAAGGTTTTATAGTTGATATAATCTATTATAAAACAAAATAGAATAAAATTGAAATGACAAATAAGGAAGGTACATGTAAACAAAACAAAAAAGTTCGCACTTCGAGCAATCATCGATGAGAATCCAGGACGGTCGTTCGTGCTCTTTAGAACTGGCCAATCAAATAATCTTCAATGAATTGTTCTGATGGTGCAGAAGATTAGGGATCCCATTTGCACTCCCGAAACTGTGAGTCCCCAAAAGAAACAACAACCAAAAAAGTATATATAAAAAAGGTAGCTTAAGTTCCCAGCCTCCGGACCGCCAGGTTCAAACGGAATTTAACAAAAGCAATCAAAAAACAATTCAAGCTAAATACGTTGTTCAACTGAAAATGATTTAAAATGCCTCAAATGACATGAAAATGGCAAATAAGGAAAGCTCGAGGTGCGAAATGTTTTTTGTTCCTATGTGGCTTCCTTATTTGCCATTTTAATGTTATTTTAGGCACAAGTAAATCCTATTCAAATCAGAACAAGCTTAACACAAAAGATATATGGTTTTTCCACTGAAATTTAGTGTCAAGCATAACCCCTAAATATTTCATTTGTTTAACTTCCTCAATAGAATCAGAACCAAGGAAAAGCTGAATTTTAAAATCATTTCTTGATTTTTTTGTGAACCATCATCACTTTACTTTTGGCAGAGTTAAATTTTAACTTGAACAAGTTGCACCAATCCAAAGCATAATTAAGGATTTCCTGTGCTTTAAAAACATGCAGTAGGAAGATCCTTATGTTGAATAACTAAAAGCAAATCGTCAGCGAAGGCAATTTTCGAACAACACTTAAACTGTGATAAATTACAAAGCAAGTCATTCATAATTCCAGAGAAAAGGTCCAGAAATAGATCCTTGCGGACAACCCTTTTCCAAGGAAAATTCTCTGGTAATATTTCCATGAGTAAAAAGTGCAGAACGTTTAGTCAAAAGATCTTTTAATAAATTAAGAAAATTTTTGGAATATTAGACTTTCTGAGTAAGTGAATAATTCCTGGCCACCAAGCATTATCAAATGCCCCTTGAATATCCAAGAAAACCATAATAGTGAAAAAACCCTTCTGTTTACCCTTATTTACAATGTCACGCAGACGGACCAGCGCATCCTCAGTAGATTTCTGAGGGGTGAAACCATACTGATCCTCATGCAAGACTTTATTATGCCTGAAATGCCAATTTACTCTATTCATCAAAAGCCTCTCAAGACGCTTACCAAGGCAAGGAAGAAGACTAATACATCTAATTAAAAGGAATAAAGTATATTTGTAATCTTTCTTAATAAAAACGGAAAATGTTAAATAAATCGAATGGAACCTCCCCCCCCCCAAAAAAAAATATAAAAATTGAATTATATTTAAAGTCTATTCATTTAAAATAAGCTATATTTTTCAAAATTATCATTACTCTTCAATCATTACAAATAGTAATGAATTATATAATTAAGTTATAATCTTCTGACTTGAGGAAAATACAGAAATTTGTTCCTTTATGATTTAAACTTTTATTTAGGTAATGATTAAATGTTTTAACATGATGATTTTATCCGACATCAGCATTGCATGGTTGTTTTTAATTATCACAATGCAAATACTCTTCGGTATTCTAATCTTTTTTAACGTGTGCACTTGAGTGATATAGAAAAATGGAACATCCAACAAAAAACATGAAAAATTCGGTTGTAAATGCAGATTTCATAATTTTTCGATTAAAACTGCACTATGGGGAATAGAGTACGATGACGTCACGTCTTGATCCAATAGTGTAGAATAAATTATATTAGAAAGTTTCTTAATGGCGGTATTGTCACAATTAACTACAATACGAGCTTGAAAGATTTCATTATTCATTTTATCTTTTTGAATTTTAGGAAGTAAACGTAACATAGGGATAAGAAATGAACTGTCCTTGAGTTTGTCAGCAGTTTTTTGAGGTAAATAGCCATCTGAAAGCATTTGACAAAATGTTTTCCTGTTGTATTGAGAACACATTTATCGTTACTGGAGAAGAAACTAATTCCAGGAGGGGATTCCAGAAACACTCGACCCATGTTGCTGTACTGATGATTGCTCATGATGACGATGTCACCACTTCAATATCTTACGAATTAGTAACTAAGTCAATAGAACACATCATTTTCAAAACACGTCATAATTTTATGCATAAAGAAGTTTTCCAATTGATGTTACCACTTAATAAAGCACTGTTTAATATTAAATTCTTCTCCTTTGAAGGAAAAATTTACTTGCAGACAGTCGGTCTTTTTATGGATCTTTCATCGTCTGCCATGATCGCCGAAATTGTTATGTCTTTTATTGAGGATTCCGCATTCCATATATACAGTGAGGGGGGAATTCTTATCCCCATTGGCTGTAGATATGTGGACGACTTATTATTCTACGCGGATTCCTCAATACAATGCGGTTTAATGAATATCATTAATGGTATCTATTCTGATATACAGTTTCAAATAGAAAAATAAAATAATGATTCCATTCCTTACCTTGATCTATTAATTACCCATAATCATGGCTCTATTATTACATCCGTTTATCGTAAACCCACCAATCATGGTATCACTCTTAATTACCATTCCTTTTGCCCAATATCCTTTAAAATTTATAAGATATGTATGGCAGTTAATAGAGCTTTCAACCTCTGTAATACTATTGATTACTTTAATGATGAAATCAAAAAAATTCAATGCATCCTTCACAATATCGTAAACAGATACGTAATGCGACTCTTAAGCATTATGTTAATTGTGATATAGCTGCCTCCAAACTTACTCACTTCATTTCCATACCGTACCATTCACAATTATTTACAGCACTTAAGCATGTATTCCGAAATCTTAATATTAGTACAGTATTACTTCCCCATGTTCCAATATTATTCGGCGTATGTACCTGTTAAGAAATTCTTCCCCTTCCCCTTTGCTTACCATGGGTGCGGTTTATACCATCCAGTGCAATAATAATTCTTACCTATACATTGGAGAATTGAGGCAGAAACTTCATAAGCTACTATCGCAGCATATCAATGCGATTAAAAATAAGGATTTTAATTAGGCCACCGCTACTCACGTTCATTTAACTAACCACTCTATTAAACTTCGCTACCCCAGCTGTTTTAATTAAATAAACAAATCATTTTATTCGTAAATGTAAGGAATCACTGTTCATTCTTACCTGTCCACATTGTTACAACGAGTCCATATCAGTTCAGGCCGTGGCTGAATATGTAATTAATAAATCCATTTCACTGCAACATTAGTTTACGGGGTACTAACAGTCTAATTTTATTAACCACATTAATATCATTATTATCATTATTATGACACTACAAAACAATGTGTATCACAGCTGCCAGTTCTTTAGCTGGTGTTGGCCTTCAAACGCATCGAATTCTTCCCAAGAATCTAGGATGTCGTAATGTATCGGCGCAAAATATGTGCTGATCCAAGCAGTGCGGTTTTTTGGAGTTGACCGATGGAGATTTTGTCAATATTTAGATCTTGTAAGTGCTTACCAAGGTTTTTTGGTATAGCACCCAGTGTGCCATTATTATTATTATTATTATTATTATTATTATGTTTGTATGTTTCAAACCTGGGGTTTCCCCAGCAAAAACAATATGGCGGGTCAAGGACCAAAGCACATACTGCCAAGTGTAAAGATGTGTGCAAGAATGATTAGGGATGTGTGCTTGTGTCCATAAATTTCCTAACTATGCGTGTAGTGTTGAGTACCACAGCCTTCTGCAGTTGTGCATAAGTGATTTTGTGAAGTCCTAGTGTGCTGAGACTGTGGTGCAATGTGTGAGGTACCAGACCAGTGGCAGACAGAACAATCGGTACAACACGTACTCGATCCTGCCTCCACTGTTTCTGGAGCTCGTGTGCTAGATCAGTGTATTTACTGATCTTGTCTGCGTGAGTTTTCTGCATGTTCTTGCTGATAGGCACTGCAATATCAATTAGATAGGTGTGTTTGTTGACCTTATCAACAAGTGTGATGTCTGGTCTGTTGTGATGTATGGTTTTGTCTGTGTGAATGGGGCGGTCCCAGTATAGTTTATATCAGGGTGACTCTAATACGCTTTGTGGTATGTACTTGTAGTTCGGGACCGTGCTCTTAATAAGTGAATGTTTGTGTGCTAGTTGTTGATGAACGATCGAGGCTACCTGATTGTGTCGGTGGAGGTAGTCTGTTTGAGAGAGAAGGGG
>JAFIDM010084935.1:319963-356387 GCA_023159025.1 Thereuonema tuberculata
ATACATACCTGAAATTATGCCGTGTATTTTTGAAACACCCTGTATACTAATAATAGAAAACTAATTAATTAATATAACTAATTATATGAAAAATTTAGAAAGCAAAGTTAATAATTATGATTCTAAACCATACATCAGGCCGCCCGGTGGGCGTTGTCGTTAAGACACTAGCCTCTCACCTCTGGTTCCGAGGTTTGATTCTATTGTGGGTTAAGTGATGTTGGACGATCCGCGCTGGGCAGGTTTTCTTGGGATTCTCCGTTCCCCATGCGAGTCCCCAACCATACTTTCTCAGTCTTTCTTTCCGTCTGTCCTCCTTTCCGTGGGTTGGCACAACAGATCTTTCAGATCGCAGTGCTTAGTTTCCCTGCCACCCACATTCAATCCAAGTGATAAGTCGGAAACAATATATCATTGAGAAATCTATACTTTACACGTTCCATTCTGATATTTCTGAAAATATATTTTGTATATTTACGTTTCTCTGTTATGTGAGAGTTTTATGATTAATAAGGTAGTTTGCCCAAATAAGGCCCACCTAACGTTTAAAGATTTTTTACATTTCTACTGCAAGACTGACAATTCTGAAAACTGTCTTGAAAGGTAGTTTAAGGTGTGCTGTTATGAAAAAGTGAATTTAGAATTAGTGACATTTGATATTCTTTCTGTAATAATACAGTTTTGAAAATATATCTGAAGGGCCTTATTAGGAGCCCCTATTCCAAATAAGGCCCACTACTAGTCACAGGCAAAATCTCCCACAGGGACAAGAGCTTGGCAGTGAAAACAGCCAATTTCTAACATTTAGTTCTGACTAAATATTAAGCTACAAATTAATATTTAATTAGTAATTAATTTATAAAATTGGGAATTTAAAACTAGCTTTGATGATTTTTGTTATATTTTTTCTCGTTGTATATAATTACTTTATGTTATAGAATGGAGGGTCTTATTTGAAGCCCCCTCTTAACCTACACTTTCTTGCATCGTTTCACTAAAAAGAAATTAAATGCACGTCAACTGGAAAATATCAAATACAGTATCTTATTCTATTCATTACACACTTTAAAATGAAATAAAACATGTTTAAGTAAATTAAGTTGCCAAAAAATGCAGACGATTTATCAAACTCAGTTGAAATAGTAACGACAAAAGCTTCGGGTGACTTTTACTGTTCATCTGAAACAAATATGGTGAAATTATCCACTTCAACGGATTTAATTCTTGGTGTAGCCGCTATAAGCCAGGACCTGTCTGAAATATAACTAATCTTGGTAAATTGTCAACGTTCTATTAATAAAACGAAAAATGGGCCTTATTTGAAACCGGGCCTTATTTGGGCAACCTACCTTATATTAGTTTAACATGTGGTAAACATTCTCTTTTTTATCAAACATTCTCTTTTTATATTAAAAGTTACAGTCACACAGTTCATTACAATTTCTTGATGAGAGGCCTAAAAAAATCGCTGAATGTGACGTCATCATCAGTTTGAAAAAAAAACTGCAATAAGACTCGTTTATTTAGAGAAAATTAAAAAGTTAAAAAATATTTTTGTTAGCTATTCCTAATCAATCAGTTACATTATAGGACAGGATTGATTTTTTTTAAATGTGTGTCTGTAATTTTTAATATGTTCGTTTCATAAATAAGAGTTTTATGGAAAACAATATTCTGTTTATTAAAATCAATGTTAATGTTTCTTTTTCTCTTCTACTTTAATTAATTGAGTTCATTATTAGGTTTTTCTATAATTTCAATTCAGAAATCAAAAATATGCTTAAAATATTTCAATTAAATCAACTTGAATATTTTCACAGCTCAGACATTAGAACGCAAGACACTAGGCATAATTTTTTGTAGAATTTTCCTCAAAGAGAGTATTTTAAATTAATCTAATTTCAATATTATTGTTCGCTCATTATATCTGTGAAGACACGTGATCACAGTTAACCAATCATTATCATTTCTTTCTTCATTAGAATTATTGCTTGGTCGCGTCTGGAATGTCATTGTAAGTTACCTTCGATGTTTCCATCCTAATTGTTCTCGCCATACAACGTTTTATTTTTATTTATTGATTTTAAAGAAAGCAAAATAAGAATAAAACGCACAAGACTGAGAGTTCTTTGATATGTTTTTTTCAAATTGCGATAACGGGAACCCAAGATGCACCATTTCGGGTTTCCTTACCTTCGTCAGTTGGGTCCGCCTAGTATCTTACATAAACAGAACAAAAGTAAACATCCAATTAAACAAACCTCAAAACCAAAATAAAGAATAAAAAGTCTTCCAACATTCCATAAGCATAGGCTTATGCCTGAAAGGTGCCATATTTTATTAAGACAACACGACTGGTAAATTGTATCCTTCCGCTGCTGTTTTTCTTTAAACGAATTCTTTTCGAATAATAAACTGATCAGATGTAAAGTTATCAGATTTTCATTGAAATATTTGATATAAAGGTTAAGTAAAATGTTAGTTAAAATTGCTAATGATTATTAAATTAAATTTAAACCTTTTCTTTTATTTTTTAGTTCAAATTTTCTGATTGAATAATGAATAGAAGAGAAGATGCCTTTGAAGATGGAGGTGGAAGTCACCAGAACATAGTAAGAGAAATCCTTTTTTTTAAATTTATTTATGGTAATTGTTTTCAACTTGCATCGAAATTATGGTTTGGTATTTCCCTGTTTCATAAGGTTGTTAATATATGTAATATTCCTTTTGGTTAATCATTATACTGTTGTTGTTAAAGAAAAGATAAGATTAGATCAAATGATCTGGTTATCAAAAGTAACTGGAAATTGTTCAAGTATTTTTTAACTGAAGATAAAAAGAAGGAAAATATAAAATCAGTAGTCATTTTATTTTTAATGTTATTTGGTAAACCTTCTTCATAAAATATTAAGAATGACTTTATATATTGGTTGTTCGAAAAATACTAAAAACTGACTGCAATACCTTTTCATTTTTCTTCGTTTTCATCATTAGACAAATATTTTAAAATTATTTAGAAATAATTCTTAAATTATTTAGAAATATTTTATAATTATTTAGAAATATTTTACAATTACTTTTCGTTTATGTCATTTATTTGATTGCTTTTTAAGGTTTGAAATGTTATTGTTCTTGTTTTGTTTCTCAATTGTAAATTTACGACTTCACTTCTTTGCTACAAATATGCAGTAGAGCTGTAGTCCCCAACCTTTGATCTCCTGCTTTTCTTAATGATTTAGTATCAAGTGCTTTGATTTATGATTGTGACAAATTTCGGGATTCAAATTCGTAAAAGTTATCCAAGACTGAGTGAAAAAGCACTGAAATTAGTTCTTTCTTTTCACTGAACCTACATGTACGAAATTGCACTTGCTGCTCTTATTGCTAAAAAAACAAAACCGCGTAGAAGTAGAATCAGCTTTAAAACTGTCTTTAATTTCAATAAAATCTAACATTAAAAAAGTATAATATATAGGAAGCGAATTGCAAGCACAAGGCTGCTATTGAATATTTTTTGATTCGAAGCATTGAATTGGATATATATACATAGTGTAGTATTTAACCAATATTTATTGTAGTGAGTTTTAAAGTTATTCTTATAGTTGTATCATAGTGTTATCGTTATTTTATCATTTGTATTCCTAGTTATTCCGTTTCTCTGTATTCTAATCTTTATTATTCAATTTCTCTGTAATTATCTGTTGATCTGTTTATTTTTGAATTTCAACGGTTGTGGCATCTTTTAATTCACTTTTATTTAAATCACAACGGTTTAAAAACCCGTTGTGATCACATGGCATTTAAAGCGCCCAATCAATTTGTAATCGCCACAACCAATCAAATCCTTTTGTACATAGTCTTTAAATACCGATGTTAGCTGTAAATAAGAAGAACAGAGTCGAACAGATGCAGATCCAACAAGTCTAAGCCTCCTTTATTTTTTCTACGAACCAGACACCACGAAACACACCACATATTTTGCTGCCGAAACCCCACAATATGAACTAATACATATATCCAACCAGTACATATCCAATAATAATTTATTAATATATACATTTAAATTATGTTTCATTAACATTACCTTACAATTTACTGATCATCTGGCAACTAACTGACAACTTCTGTTATTGAATAAAAGCATATTCATCTGTTAAATAAAGTTTTATGGCACTGTGATGTTACTTCTAAATTGGTGATCCGAACTTTCAAATAGTTGGATTTTCCAAATAGTTTTGGATATGTTTTAGAGATAAAAAAGTTGGACATCTTTGGAGTAAAATATTGTTGAATATTTGCTCACTATTTAATATTTTATTTTAAATAAACTTTTAAATCATGTCTAATTGTATTAGATTGTAAAATAAGATAAGCTTTCTTGACATTTTGATTCTTATTTTCTATAATCAATTATAAGTGAGTAAACAAAACTATATAAAAAAAAATTTTATGCTTTGCTGTATTTTAGAATGCAGAACACTCCAAAATCATTACTTCTGGTAGCGTAGGAATTCAGAAGTAAAATAGGTAAGTAAAATGAAAATGATTATTACTTTTCATTACATCTTAACTCTTCAATACTCAAATTAAATGACAACATCGTTCCTTAAATCTTCAAAACATCTTTATATCTTCTCAATATTTCTATTCTCTCAATGAGGATTTTCTTAAGGAGAAAAATAAAACTCTTTCTTACATTTCATAAACAGAAATGAAGCATAATAATCAAAAGAAAAGAATACAATAACTTTACAACATAATATCTAATCATTATTAATTAACAATGAAATAAATGCATCACAATAAAAGAATATAATAACGTTACTACATAACTTCCTATCATTATTAATTAACAGCAATCATATTTTTTGAAATTATTTAATAATGTTGTTTCAATTTTCTTTCCTGTGTTTGTCAGCCTCTTCTTTGCTTTCTCTTCGGTCTGACGTCATTCCTTAATGGCGTCCTGGGGCAGGCAACAGGAAGCCACCCCAGTATCTGTTCCTAGTAATAGGGCGGCTATCCGGTTCGGGAACGCCTAGCGACATGGCGTTGGCCTTTAGAACCAAAAAAGAACCATAAAAGAAATGTACCTTAAAAACAAACAGAAAAAGTTAATTGACAATATGAAAAGCAGTAAACAGAAAAGGAAAACTTTAATACTATGGTATTTGTATATAGATTAATCTGCGGAAGTTCCGAAAAAATTATTATGGAAGTACAGACAGAGCCTTTAGAGAAAGGATATAGGAACATGTAAGAGAACATAAAGATAGAAGGAAAAAGTGGAATATTTCAGATTAGGCAGATGATTGTTTGAGTGAAAATCATAATCCGGACCCGATAGCGGAAATATTATACAAAATAAAAGATGAAATTGAGAAGTATATAATAGAATCAATGATAATTAGAAGTTTCCAGTGTATTAAGAAAGAAAAAGTGGAAAAAATGTTATTCTGTAAAATTATTTAAGGAAGAGGTAAAAGACATAAAAAAAAATAATTTAAATATCTAGATTGATAAAGAATGATCGAAAATTGTTTTAGTATATTATATATAAAAATTACATTATTGTTATATTATGTATATGTATTGTTAAGTTAGTTCTATGTTACAATTTGAAACTTGTTATTTGTTGCATTCTTACGAAAATGTTAGTAAAAGTGTTTAGAAAATATCCTAAATGTCATCAGAAGAAGATCGGAAAATGCCGATCGAAATATTCTTTTTAATAGTATATAATAAAGAAAAAATTCTCAAAAAGAAATGAGGAGCTTAGTTTCAAAATCCGCCATCTCCAAAAATAAATTTTCGGAAAATAGGGCTTTGAAACAGCATCCGCATTGAACATGGCGCGATTTGAAACAGCACTCGTATCGAAATCGTACCGCAATATATTGTATTTGAAGTTAAACTCTATGCAAACGGCGGATTTTGATTTGAACTTAACAAAAACTTCTTGGGCTCCAAATTTGTAATTTTTAGACATGGCGGGTTTTGAAACTAAGCTCCTCAAATATACATTTTAATTATTAGTTAGTAGGAAATACTGGTTTGAAGTATAAAAGCACTTAGGGTGTTTAAGCTCAAAAAATTGGGCAAATTATTTTTGTGCATAATTCCCTTCTGCATCGTCTCCTGAGTATCTGCCAAATTTCAAAGATGGCCAACATTTGGTCTTTTCTGTAAAAGGGCAGCAGTAGGTGATCTTTAATTATAAGCAACTTGTATGTCTTTCTGTGTGTGTGTGTGTGTGTGTGCAATATTAGAATAAGGTTATGAGTCCATCTTCCACTGGTCGATGAATCCCATCGTCTCTGCTATCTGACCATTGTCTACCTCTGCACAGCCCTCCTGATCTTGGGTCGGTGAGCGTCCCGGCGTTCCTGCATACCACTGCATATCGCGCTTCTATCACTTGCTAAGAGATCGATAGGCGGCATCCCTGCTATGACGCACACGGCATCATATGAAACTGTACGATCCACTGCTGCTTCCACGGATTTGGAAACGCACCCTCCCATAAACAAGCATTGTAGACGTCTAGAAAGATCTCAGTGTATGTGTGTGTGTGTGCATGAAGAAGTCAACTATTGGGACTTTCTGGTTTTGTTACCATAAAATAATTTATGTATTTAACTATTCAATGATGAATATATTTATAAATATATTGACAATATCATAGTTGATTAGAAATAGGCCTACTTAAGTTGTTCCTGCAACAAAATTCATAGAAATTTCTCTATCTTTAGAATAGAGTTTTTTATGTACATTGTTCATAGTTAAGAATTTAGAAAGTCGGTTTTCTGACTAAAATCACAAATTTACTTATCACAATTATACAGTAGAACAAGGCCGCGCGGTTGGCGATGTCGCTAAGACACTGGCCTCTCACCTCTGAGTACCGAGGTTCGGTTCTCATGTGGGTTTCGTTGATGGTGGCGATCCGCGCTGGGTAGGTTTTCCCGGGGTTCTCCCGTTTCCCCTGCATTTCTCACACCATCCTTTCTCAGTCTTTCTCCGTCTGTTCTTATTTCCGTGGGATAACACAATAGATCAAAGAGGTCGCGGTGCTCGGCTGTCAAGCCACCCACGCTCACCACATTACATTACATTACATTACATTACATTACATTACAGTAGAACAAAAATTACATGATCAGGTTTCGACCTCATGAATAGAGAGATCGTTTACGAGAGTCTTTCTCTTTAATTGATAAATCTTGTTAACTCTTCAATAAATCTATATAATATTATTCCTGGACCTGCTGATAAGTTTTCTTGTTTATTGCAGAGTGTGAAATGGAAAAACGCACGAACTAACCTTCTTGCAACTGTTTCATGTTAAATGAAAATGAATTCAAAACATGTTTTGAATTCATTTTCATTTAACATGAGTTCCTGCAGTTAAAACACAGGTAACTATATTTTTTTTTAAATGTCTCCTTTCAAACTGTTCACTGTTAATTATTACTAACCAAATTAGCGGAAGTACTAGATAGGATCGTATAATTTCGCCAAATAGAATTTCCATACTCATTTGAATAAAAGAGCATTTGGGATAGGTATTTGCATAATGTTGGAAAACAAGGTGTTTGAGATTGCAATTTACATAAGAAGGTAACCTGAACGTGGGTTGTAAGGGCGTGTGAGATCTGAATTTACATAAAAAAATAATTTTGGATCCTACTTTTTTATAAAACATTTGCATTGAATGGGTTGGACATGGTTAAAGAATGAAGGACAGGGCGTTTGAGATTGTGATTTGCATAAGACTGTAACATCAATGTATAAAGTCACCCAATAGGGCATTTGGGATCACTATTTGCATACTCATTTGAGTAAAAGAGTGGCTTTTGAAATATTGAAACACAGGCATTTTGAGATTGCAATTTACATAAGCAAATAACACGAACGTGTGTTCTAAGGGCATGTGAAATCCGAATTTACATAATAATTTCTGTAGGGGTGTGCAAAGATAAGGTGCAAAGATCAGATGCAATTTCCATATTACCACAATGAATTGATCGGAGAAATGTTTTTAAAAGCTAATATTAGATTTCTGCATGTTGGCCTCTTCATATGTATGAAGTTACTCCTGTCAGAGATCTGTATTGATGTCTCATACATTTCTGACTGAACAACTTGAACAATCAGCCCATACACAAATTGATAGGTGGCCAACTCCGCCAGTTTGTTTTTGGGTCACTGCAAGACTGCTTGTTGATAAGCATCCATGATGTCGCAGCTTCTCTTTTGAATTTGTTCTACTAACAGCAGATCAATTTCAATTCCATTACCCAGTACTTGAAATGATCACAGCAAAACAGAGTAGAAATATTTCTGTAATCGGAAATGGTGTTCGTTAGCTGTGAAATGAAAACTAAGTAAACATTGTCACCAATGGCAACTGCATTCTTCATTCGTTTTACTATCAATTGTAAGGGTAATTTCTATTGAAAGACTAAAAAAGATTATCGTTAGTTTATGTTGTTTCAAAAAGAATATGAAAGTGAATAGCAACAAATTTAGTTTTTAAGAAAAACTTAAAAAGGTAAACAAGATACAAGTTCAGCTAAAAAAGTTTTGATGAAAATAAAATAAATGAAGTGAATATATAAAAAGAAAATTGAAGATGAACAATGTAACTAGAAACCGAAATTTGGTAGAAATGTAAAATGAATTAAATGAAAACTTAATTAGAAAAATGTTTGTACTTACAAGAGCAGAAAGACAATTCATTTCGCTACAGTTTTTGAGCAATGAATGCATTACAATTAGATTTGCAAGGCAATGACGAGGATATTCAAAAATATTTCGATTTTTATTCACGATTTGTAAGAAACAAGGTCATATTCCTGATCCACAAAATCGAAAGATACATTGTTTATATTTGTTTGAACTGTTCTCTTTATTTTTTGATAAGGACTCCTTTCTAGAAATGTTTTACGATGATTACATCCAAGGTCTTCATCTCTCTTTGAAAGAGAGACTAAATGTGTTTCGTTCTTTCTTTTTGTCATTTTAATGATTGCTTTTTTTTTCTTAAGCTTCTAGTGACTTATTCTTTTCACTACAGTCTATGATCATAGATGACTGTATGACTTCACAATCAAACAGATTTGCAAGGCAATGATGAGGATATTCTCAAATGTTTGGGTGGTTTTTATAAACAATTCGTGTTAAACAAGATCACTTTTCTGACCACAAAAGTCGAAAGTTCTGTTTGTTTATATTTTTTGAATGTTTCATCAGCTTTTTTTTTTGATAAGGACCCCTCTCCAGTGAAGATTTACAATAATTTTTTTCAAATTATTCATTCGGGAGAACGGAGAGTAAATGCTTTCCATTGTTCCTTTTTATATTAGAAAATTTGTCACTTAAATGATTGTGTTTTTTTTACATTTCCGTAATTTTTTTTTTATGCTTGAGAGAAGACAAGAAAGAATCCATTCCAACACACTTCATGCTAAAAAGTAAAAATAGAAGATGAGAATGGAAATCTATGTAATTGATTTTAAACATGGAAAGTGAACACATTTACAATTTGAATTGCTGTGTGATTCGTGAGGAAAAATAAAAAAAACAAAAAAAACTTCATTTTATTTTTGTTAAAAATAATGAAATTTGTTTTAGATTACTGATTCGTGTGTAATGATTACTATTTTTTTTTATTTGATTCTAAAACAAAAAATCTCTTTTTTTTACAGTTGTTATTTATTATGAATAATTTGAAAGTACGATTAGTAGAATATAGTTCAAGTTCCGAGGATGATGAGCAACCTGATTCACCTGTTTTACAAAAACCCTCTACTCCTCCTGAAACTTCTGATTCTGAAAATGTGGAGGAAAGACAACCACAGATATCTGTTCTTGATAGAAATGAAGAAACTCAATCGAGGTTAGTACAATTGCATCAGTTCATTGATAATTAGAACATTTAAATATTTTGTACAATAGATCAACAATTAGTGTTTCTCATTTTGGATCATTCTCTCAGAGAAATTGAGTTTCTTTTAGACTATAATGAGAGAATTAGTTTATCAGAAATAATGCCGTTACTTGATAGAATAATTGATACTGTGATTCGGGATTGTGAAGTTAATGAATTTAAAGATTTAGTGATAAATTCTCACTGGTTTTCTCGTTCTGTTTGGCTCCCCTTTATACCAGTTAATCATTTCGATTTAAAACAAATAATATTATTAGAAAAATTATTTTTGAAATTTTGAATTTCAAAGATAAAATTGAAATTATTATTATACGATTACATGTATCAAAGAGAGCAAGAACAACCGGTATTGATTGGCAATTTCAAATGCAAAAGCTATTTCATTCGCATTCAAAATAGACTCCCATTATTTAGCTGAGAATATTATAACATCTATTGCTTGTCATACAAAATATAAACAGTGGAATTCAATTCGCACAGGTCGAATTCTAGTATTGAAACTTTACAAAATGTTATATGAAGAAGCTAGTGTATGGACTTTGAGATGTTGCGAAATTTCAATCTCATCTTACGGATTATCAAATTATTGTGCTGTTCTATAAATGTGGCAACAATCCTGTTTTCAATAGAAAAGAAAATTTTTTAAAATTGATTTTATATCATCACGGAAATCATTTTGATGTAATTAAGTCAATTTCTTCTTTTTATGATAAGAGTTATTTCTGTTTTTCTTTTAAAAATTGTAATTAATGGAAAAGTAATAGATCAAGTATCTGAATTTAATATTGAGGAATATAATTTCATATCAAAATGATAAGGTGCATCTGTTATCAAATGTACATACATACAATGAATGCAATATTTAAATGCAATATTGCTTTTATAGATTTCAGAAAAGCTTTCGATAGCATAAATCATAGTCTGTTATTAATTAAACTAAATAAAATGGGAATAAGAGGAAAAATAAATGAATTATTAAAAAATTATTTAGAAAATAGAAAAATTAAAATAAAAATAAAAAATTATATAAGTAAACTATGCAATGTTAAATCTGAAGTTCCATAGAGGTCTAATTTGGGACCGTTATTAATTAATATCTATATGGATTCATTAAGTAATTGCGTGAGCCTTTCAAATATTTACATATATGCTGATGATGTCCTTGTTTATGCGAAAGATACAGAACAATCAAATTCGTAAAATAAATTGCAAATAGATTTAAATAATGTAAACAAATGGGCAATACAAAACCATATGACTATAAATATTAAAAAAACCAAAATCATGATAATGAAAAATAAAAATAAAATTATTAATAAAAACTATATCATATGTTACATAATATAACATGTAAAAATATGTGCAATAAATAATTAGCAATACAATGTGAAAAAATTAAATGCATAACTCAACAAAAATATTTGGGAATATTTATTGACGAGAAATTTTCATGGAATGAACATTATCAATATGTCATAAAAAAATTAAATACGTTAACATATCTATTCCACAATCTAAAGAAATAATTGCTTTTAGACAAAAGTTAATTGTTTTTATATCTTATATAGATTCAATTTTAAAGTATGGCCTGAATTGCTGGATTTTCATAAATAAGAAGCAAACTGAAAATATAAACAGAATATTATTCAAAATATTAGATTAAGTTTTTATTAATTTCAAAAACAAAGGAATAGATGAAAAAAATAGTATTAGGAAAAGATTTAAAATACTTTCAATAGAAGAAAAAATTATTTATAATGTAATAATAAAAAATTTCTTTGATATTAAAAATGAAAGAAATAGAAGTAAGGAAGAAAAAAAAACGAGAAATAATTGGCTGTACTCCTTAAATAACTATAAGATTAAAAACAATTATGGATATCGTTTAAAAAGCCATATTATTTACAATTTATTTAAACAAATTAAGTGGGAAAATCTCAAAAAATTAAGGAAATAAAAGAAAAATTAATTTCTGATGTTATTGAAAATAAGAAAAATTATAATAGTTATTATTTAAACAATTATTTAATTTAAATAGTTGATAATTTAGTAATATTATATTTTTACTACTATGATTACTTAATTTATTTTAAAAACTAGAGTCAATAAATAGCTTTTAGTACTAATTATTGACAATATTTCTAGTTTTGATTATAGTGTTAAGTTTATCATATCACTAATCAGATGTTTATTTTTTATTAATATACTTTTTTATACTTATTCTTTCTTTCTTATACTTGATAATTTAAATAATCCTATATGAATCTTATTAAACTTTTTATTAACGTTTGTATTTTAGGATACTTATATTAATTATCAGACCTATACTACAGATGTGTATTTCTTTTAAGCACATCTAATAGGACTGAAAAACGTTAAAATAAAAAACGAAATTTAAAAAAAAAATGACTAAAGAAATGCAAATAAAACTACTTAATATCACAGCCAAAGCAATTAAATATGGAAGTGAAAATTGAATACTTAAGCAAAGAAATAAACAACGATTGGAAACTGTCATATGTAATTTTTGAGATCTTTATTAGGAATGCGTAGACAAAATGAAAAATAATGACATTAGAACACAACTTAAAACTCCAAATATAGGTCACAAAGTTATCAGAAGAAATGGCTTAGCCATTTAGAAAGAATGAATAACTTTGAATATCAAAATAACTTCTTAAATATATGCCTAAAGGAAAAAGAGACCAAGGACATCCAAGGACTAAGTGGAAAGATTAGTTACATCTTCAAGAGTTAGGAACAGGTGATTCAGCTTAATCTTGGATAACTTATGAAAAAATTATTGGTTTGAATGTCGTACGTGGTAAAGCCAATCGGATGCTTTGTTGACATTAACTGCGGAGCATTTTTTTTTGTGTTTCCGGCAGATGATTGTGCGGAAGGTTTTATGTTATGTTTGGTCACGTGATCAGTTTGTTTCAGTTTCGTCATGGATATTGATGATTATGGATTGAATTTCATGTCCGCCTTTGATGAGTTTTCTCTTTCTGCTTATGGTCATCACATGGAAGTTATATTAGGCGGCAGCATGTTAGATCATTGGCGGATGATCCGTATAAGAGGGGTTACTGATGGTTAGTAGCGCAGGATCAAATTGGTGATAAAATGCAGTGGCCTCGTTTTATTTTTGTGTTGTGTTGGGACGGTCAACTGTGGGATTATGAAAAAACATTTAAATTATGTTTATTCTTTTGGTTTAGTGGTTTGGGATTTGAATTTTCGGTTAATTTAATTTTATTTCTGCCTGGTTTGAAGAATTTTAATGTTCTCTCTAAGGTTAGGAAACTTCTAGATTATTTTCAGTCAAAATTGAATTCTCGCTACCTCTACACGTTCGATATTGTCAGGAGGGAGATGGTGTATTTAGATGGAAGTCCGCGGGGACATTTTGTTCCAGGTGTTGGTGTGCGGTACGTATAAGGGTTGTGTTTCTGTGTTTTATCGTTCCTGGCCATAGCATATTATCACCAATTTTAATCTGACGAACTAACAAACACTTTTGCAATCAAGTAAGCGTCGTGTGAAAGACTCATGCCGTGACATGAGGTAGGCCTAATTTCTGTTTTCCTAATATTTTCACAGATACAGTAATAAACAATCGGACGCTTCGTAAATATTCATTGGTATTCTGTTATGTAATGTATTGAGGTTGGCCCCTTCTAGCAAGACAGCTGTTTTTCTGTATTTGGTTTCGAATTTTCTCCGAAAATTAAAACATGTTACGTTACTTTCCGCTTCCAGTTTCTGAAAATAGTCCGCAAATAGCCGTATTTTGCAAAGGGGAAAAAAAAACCAACACCGGGTTACCATAAACGACATTTTTACCAAATTAATAACTTATGAGAACTGGAATCGATTTTTTATGAGGAAACATTTTTAAGTAATCATAAACTGAATAAAATGCACAATAATGAAAAATTCCTTATCATATGCCAAGGATTGAAAAAGTGTAATTAGTGGAGTGTTGATGTGGATGCTTTGAAACAATCACGAATCAAAACCAAACATTCTTGTGGAATGCATTGTTGATAAAATTATAAACTTCAGACAGTATCAGATCACATGTTTTTCACAATCCTTAATTACATCTTTCAGTATGATACATTTCTGCTTTCCATTCTGAAAAAAAAGCAGTGAAAAAATTATTAATTATAATTCAATTCCATACAATTATTGAAATGTTCATGTGCTTATTGTGTGATAAAAGATTTAAACAAATGTTTGCATGGTCCTTTGTTTTAATTATTGAATTGATTCCAAATTTATGCATTGCCAAATCCGTTTGTGATCAATGTTACATTTAAAATTTCGACTGTGTCCAAATTATAGCAATTCGAACCTACAACCTTTGCGATTACACATTATCGAACAGGAAAACTCACAGGATAGCTTTTGCAATTGGTTATTTCATGTCTACGTATCCAAACCTGTAACAGTTTTAAGTCACAACGGATCAAATTTTGACTCTCTTTTCTTGTTGAGTTATCCAATTCGTAAAAATTAGAAATCGAAAACAATTTTCAATGGTCACAGCTATTGTTTTTATGATGGAGAAAAATTCGAATCATTAATGATATGTGTTTAATGCCAATGACCTTCAGTCAAATAATAAGGCCTTTGGCTTAGTTTCATCAAAATTTCGATAAGGACTTTTTCTGCATCTGTTAAACAAAAGTCAACATTTTAATTATCATGGTAAAATGCCTGACCAAAAATATTAGGATACTGATTCACTGAAACCATCAGCAAGAAATGAATTTTTGCAATGGTATCAAAGTGAAATTGATTTAAATATGGAATCTAATTTTGAAAAACAATTAATAGAACATTCTAGAGTGATGTGAATGTATTGGCTGAGCAGCTTTTAAATTTTGTAATTCTTTTTCGCAAGTTTCACGTTGTTGCTCCTTTCAAAATGCTTTAACATTAATATCAGCATGTGTAAAAATCTTTCGACAAACATTCTTAAAACCCAAAATAATTGGCTTCATTCCACACAAATGTTTTTTAAATGCAAAACCCTACAGTGTTGATAAACTGAAATGGATGTCATGGATGTCACACATTCAAGACGTTTCTATTAAACATGTATTGAATGGCACAGAAAAGAAAATTCACAAATATTATGTTGATGGTTTTGATGCTACTAATTCAACAGTAAATGAATAGAATAGATGTTATATCCATGAACATCCCGAGTGTTTCAACAATTTAGATAAAAAATATTATAATTCAATTTAACCCAGAGAGATAATTTCTATGGAATTCAACAAAAGACATTTGATATTGACAAGAAAGGTTTTTCTTTTGTGACGAAATGGAAATGTGAATAAAAATGCGAAATAAAAAATTAGGCTAGAATGAAAGAATTCGTTGATAAATTAGAAATTGTAATCCGTTACAACTTCAGAACAGTTATTATGGAGGTCGTGTTTAAAGAGTTATGATTTTTCACGACTGTGAAATTGATCAGGAAATGAAATGCATAGACATTGTTAGTCTGTATCTCTTTGTTTTAAAATACAGACTTTATCCTCTCAACTTCACGAAATTCCTTGGAATCATGAAACCACTGATTTTTTCACCGTTTTGTAGTCTTATCCAATGCAGGGTTCTTTCCCCTTGTCAATTATCTTATTCAGTACCACCATTTCATTCCAACGAAAAGCTTTTTTCCCCTTCCGTGTCGATCATATTTCGAAGCTCATTCCACTCACCTTGGAGATCTACACACACAGATAAGAAAACAGCTTTAATGGATGTAGGGATCTCTCTGGAACTTCAAAAAGCAATCAATTGTGGTTACATTGTTGAAAAATATCTTTCAAGTTTGGCATCCCAAAAAAAAACCACTCGCTATGATAAAGAAAAGAAAGAGGGAGGTCTCTGTGGAGACTACGTGAACACATTTTTATAATTAAAGCAAACCAATGACGGTTTTCCTATTGTTTGCCAAACTGATGAAGATGTATTCCTGATTATGAATTTCACCAGGGCATTAGTTTAAACAAATCTGACAATGTTAAAAATGAAGGCTTAAGTTGTTTGGTCAAATTGTTTTTAAATTCGTTTCATGGAAAATTGGCGGAACATTCAGGAAAAAAAAAAAAAACCCTCAGAATATGTTGATTCCTCCAAAGGATATTTTTCATTCAAGTTCAAGTTCAGAGGTCACACATTGATGAAGTTGAAATTACTAGTGATAACACAAATGTTGTATTGGCGCATTTGTTAAAGCTCAGGTTCGTTCACAATTTGATGAATATTTAGAAAAATTAGAAACTCACGTTTCATATATGGATACTGATAGTGTATTTTCTATTCGAAATATTATTCTACTTTTCGAATATCAGATACCAATTAGTTTCCTATTTAGATGGAAGGATCGACTAAATTTTTGTAATTTTTGGCTCAGAATTATATATCCATTCCTTTCGCACATTCGGCACTTAAAAACTACCGTTACCTAATGTGTAAAATTTTTTAGATAACGGTAGTTACCAAATTCAGTTGCATGATGCTGATAATCAATTGATGTTCTTTTCAAAATCCGTGGATTTTCTGTGTTTTGTTGTCTGTAAAGCAATTACATTCGATTATTGCAAGAAAAAGATTAGTGAATTAGTAGATTTATCACATCGTACAATTTCTCCTATTCTCACGAAACACAAAATTTGCTCGAACTAAAGAAAGCAAATTATTTTGCTTCAAGAAATTAAAGAATATCGGGCTGTATTCAACAAACATCAAATTATCAGTGTCAGAAACTGAATAATTCTGTTTGTTATCAAGTACAGTCGGACTTCGATATAAGGTCACCCCTTGTGGCCTCGCGAAAGTGACCTTAAAAGCAGGATGACCTTATAACCGATTCATACGCATTTGTCAAAAAATAAGCATTATATAAATACAGTATAATTCTTTGTAAAATTTAATACGTACAAAAATATCAGTTTATTAGATTATAATTTTTTAATTTTGTTGAACCAATTAAAATTAATGGAATCAGAAAGAAATTATTTTTTAAAAATTTTTATTCGGATTAAAGTTGTATACAAATAGTACTAGTATGATCAAGAAAAGTGCTGATGTACAACTGACCTTACTTAAAATAATCTACAATACAGGACTGTCGCTATTTTGGTTTCATCTTTTGTACAATGTTTTGCAGTTTCTGAAAATGTTCTTCAGCTCCCTCATGGCTCGTAAAAAAATGTCTTACGACATTTAATGCTCCGAGTCCTTTTGCTTGTGTCACCGCTTCACTTTCAGTATCACTGTCGTTATCCTCACTTTCTAATGCATTGGAATCTAAAACTTGCGAAACAATTTCGGAAATCGAAGCTTGAGAAGTGGTAGCAATTTCATCATCAATTCTCCCATATTCACTTTCCCCTTCTATAGCACAGCCGCGATTTCTGAGATCTTGTATTAAGACAGCTAAAGGAATATCGTCTTCATCATCTTCATATGTTATTTCATCCACACTATTTGTAGAAAATTGAAAACCAGCAAGTCAAAATCAATTTGAAATGCATGTGTTTGATATCAAGCTCCAACTTTTATGAATATAAAAAATTGCATCTAACACAGATAAGTGAAAATTTCTGAAATCACAGACAAAAGTGATCTTATATGCGATTACGGTATTTAAGACCTGACCATATACCCGATAATCCATATCATAGAATTCCTTTTCAATGAGCCGGGACTTGAGAAAAGTGACCTTATAAGCAGAGTGATCTTAAATGCGGGTGACCTTATATCGAGGTCTGACTGTATTATGCTATTGACTTTCATTGAGAAAACAACAACATCATATTGTTCCCACTGTCTCTGCCTCCGTTATTGATTTCATTATTTTTAAGTTTCAACACCCTTTTAAGCCAAAGATCAGATGCTCCTCAGGCTCAGAAATAACTTTTTTGGTTCAGAAAATTCTTCTTAACTGTTAGGAAATGTGTGATCAATCTCCATAAGATATGATTTGGTTTTATGGAGCATATGAAAATTTGTTTAGTCAATATTCATCATTTAGTTTCATGAGGGAGTTTCCAATTTAGCTGAAATGGATTCTGTCATTCCCTGTGTGCTGATTGTGGATGATTTAATGAGTGAAATAGAAAAAGCCGTTGAAACAATTTTCATCAAATATAGTCATCACTGTCATACGTCGGTATTTTATTTAGTACAGAATTTATTTCATATATCGGCCGTATACCATTCTGCTGGTTTTTAAATGGTTTATATAAATCTTTATTCAATTCGTGATGAAAATTAGTTACTTAGTTTGGAACTCTATCCACATAATTTTAAATTTATTTTGGAAGCTTAAGAGAATGCCACAAAATCAGAACCTTATTAATTGATTTAAATCTTTTCACGCCTAATCAATATAGCATTCGAACCAATATTTTGCCCAACAAATACTCAAAGTTTATTTACAGTCCAAAAAATAAATAATAATAATAATAATAATAATAATAATAATAATAAACACTTCCGGTCTGTGTGAGCAACACTATAATTAGGCGAATCCCTGAACTTGTTCTTCAACATGGCACAAACCTCGTGTAAGAAAATATCAAATTGTTGTCGTTGTCGTCATTCTCGTCTACAAATATATGGTAAAAGTTTACAGACGATTTCTTTACTCTCAAAAATTCAAATTCATCGTTTAGTGGAACATAGTTTGAATTCATTTTTTGTTTATCCGAATGTTCCTTTAAATTCGTTTTTAAAACAAAAACTACACCAATGTAAAAAAAATATGTCATTCCAGGAATAGCGGCATTGTTTAGTTCCTTGTTTGGTCGTTCCTAATAATGGAATAAACGAAAAAAATACTCAATCTATCACCAGAACAGTTAGCTTATTCTTCTTCATCGTTGTATTCACGATGCAATCCATAGTATCCATTTCTTGAAAAACTTGGTCAAATAGAAACAGAATTTGATAAAATTTTAAAGGATCCATTGATTCCTGAAGATGTAAAAACTGATGATGTAGTCTTTTGGAATCAATTAGCAATTCAAATTGGAAATACGCTCACTATCCTTATTCAGGATGAATTATATAGTTTTATCTTACCATCTTCTATTTATTCCCATCTTTGATAGTTATGTCAAGTGTGTAGGAATGTATTTCTTCTTGTCTTTCCTCAAGCATAAAAAGTATTTTACAAGAACTACTTAATTTCTCAAAAGCTTTGCAAATAATATTTAATAACTTATAACGATCTACAAACTCAACGGCAATATTTCGTCCTTTTCATAGGACTTTAACGAGCCATTTTTTACAAAAACTTGAAGAAAAGAGAACTATTCCTCTCTTTCTTCTAAACTAAACAATAATATCACAACTCAAGAATTCAAAAAATTTACAATAATAGAACGTGACACTTAAAACACGTTTAAATTATTAAAACCAAATAACAATTGTTAGAATTAAAATTTAAAGAATTAATTTCTAACAATTGTTATTTGGCTTTAATAATTTGAACATGTTTAAGTGTCACGTTCTATTATTGTAAAATTGTTGAATTCGTGAGTTGTGATATTATTGTTTAGTTTAGAAGAAAGAGAGGAATAGTTCTCTTTTCTTCAAATTATTGTAAAAAATAGCTCTTTAAAGTCCTATGAAAAGGACGAAATATTGCCGTTGAGTTTGTAGATCGTTATAAGTTATTAAATGTTATTTTATAAGAAACAAGGCAATTATTAAAGTACCAAAAGAACACATGGCAAATAAATTTCTTCACATAAAACGAAAGAACTAAAGGAAAAAAAAAAGAAATCAATAAGTCAACAGAAATAATACACGTTTCCATTTCCTTAAAAGACAAGTTATAATAACGTAAAGTCATAAAGAAGTAAGGCATTTCGGCGATTTTCGTAAAGGAAGAACAAAAGAAGAACAAAAGAAGAACCAATCCACTTCGAGGTAGTGGATTGGTTCTTCATTGTATTAATTCACCTTTAGTTTTAATTTGTGTATCATTTCAACTTTACATTTGAACTCTGCTTTGAATTTCTACACTTAGTAACAAGAATGAGTATTTTCTAAAATCGATTCTGTATTCGTGTATTTAATTTTTAGTAAACTTATTTCTAATATGTGAGTATTTGTTATTCAGTTCCTATTATGTAAATTTGCGAACTTTAAACTTTTATTTATTATAAAAATAACTTATTACTTTTGTTGATTCGAGCTCTATTTTGAAAGTCTATAAGTAATATATCAATTACTTAAACTCAGTAATTGTATTTTTTGTTTGTTTGGGTTTTTTTTATAGTTTTTTAACAAGTTTCTAATTCTATTTTTTTTCTTTTTTTAATCAAAATTTCTTCTGTTGAATATCTTCTATTAGCACATTGTTACTAATAACTTTGCATTTTTTATATGTATCTTGTAATGTTATAGTTGATTAATTTTGCAGATTTAATCACCATTGTTTATTTAGGGATTGTTATTATTTTACTTTTTCGTTTTATTGTTCTCATTTTGATGGATTCTTAAAATATTTTGTTGATTTTTGTTTCTATCTTCTATGAAGTTTTTACCTGAATGCCTTTTTAGTTTGTTGATTAATGTCTATCCTTCTACTAATAGGATAAATTTACTATTCAATATATATATTTTGCTAAATGTGTAAATATTGATTTATTGATTTTTAATAAACTATTTCTGAAATGAAAAATTGAAGGAATCCAAAGTTTATTTCTTTCTTTTCATTTTCCTGCTTTTTTAATTTCCACATTTCAAGTTGATACTTTGTCCTTCAAAAAATTAAGACGTGATATTCTTTTTCTTAATAAAAACTTAATCCATTCAAAATTTTCATGCTAATCTTCAGTAAATAATCAAAATAAAGGTTTTCGAAACTAGTTTTAAGTTTTTCTTTGCTTTAGTAAAAAAGCTTTAAAATATAACAAAAAACAATTTCTAAGAAATAAATGACTTTTGAATTTTTCAAACATTCAATGTTAGAAAAATAATAGTTTCTGTATAGGATTTAATATTTTCAGCAACTTAGACTATGAACAATGAACTGATATGTTATCTGTTCATGTTCCTTATCAGAAATAAGTATAGATATAAGACGTTCAGAGAAAGTTTTATTGCATTGAGATTTCCTCATTCATCAATTCTACGCTTCTAGAATTTTTCAAATTTAGAATTTTTTTGATTCGTATAAGTTTCAATTGTAGCTGCAAAAATAATGCAAAAATCTAAAATTTCGCAAATTGAAAAATTACATAGTCATCTTTTGTCTGTAGGCCTATTTAAATAAAATATTCAAATATCAGCTGCCATTCAATAATTATTAGGAACTACAATTAGTTTTGGTGAAATTCTCTAATTACTGTATTAGAAACAAAGTAGTTTAATTCAAAGTTTGTAATAAAGCTGTTGCCCGGTGGATTTTTGTATCCTGAACGTTTTCAGGAATCAATAAATGTGAGAGTTTTTGTTTATTTTTTTACTAAAATAACGAAGTTTAGAACTCCATTCACTAGCTGGAAGTTTGTTCTGTTTAAAGTTGAAAACTGAATAATATTTGATTTTATTTAAATATGTTGTTTGCCTTACACGAATTAGGATTAGGAATGGAATACTTGAATTGTACACATTAGATTATTTCATTCGCAGGCGTAGATAGATATGGTTCTGAAGATATAGCAATGGTACTAATCGTTTGTTCAAACTAATTCCGAAATAATGTTCAAAAATGCATGACAAATTAGAATCTTGTAAGTAAATTTACATGTTCTATCTAGAAAATCTCTGAAATGAAATTGTAAATATCTTTTTCTTAAAAAGTTGCAAAAAATTGTGGCTTGAAATTTGACCTCTGTAGAAGCATATATCTGGCACATTTAAAGAAAATAATGCATTATTATCTTTATTTGAATGTCTTTTATTTTCTCTTTTTTTCTAGTGTTACAAAAATGGGAAATTTATCAACAGAGCATCAGCTAATTTCAAATAGAAGAATAGAGGTAGGAGGATTTTATTTAAAATATTTTATAAATAAGTGTCATTATATAATATTTCAAATGGGAGTTAAAGAATTTCTTAACATAATTAGTTAAGAAAATCCGAAAATTTGATTCAATTAAATGATTTACTGTATTTTTATTGGTAGTGAAAAAACAAACAAACCAATAATTTATTCCACTTAAATAAATGAAAGAATCCATCTTGGATTTCAGTAATTTTAAATTAATTTTAGATCTGCAGTTTCTAAAAACAGTTCCACATGTTATGAAAGAATATGAGAATCCACAAGTACTTTTCCCCAACTAACTATTTCAAAAATATTTGCTTAATTTTATAATAATAATAATAATAATAATAAAAATAATAATACCTGGACGGGATGTGAATCTCGTCCCCCCCCCCTTCTTGAATTTCACTAGCTTCGCCCTCACGTTGTCAGGTTGAGCTAGTTCCGTGATCCCTAGTTGGCCAAATTCGATAAAGGAAGGAATAATAATAATAATAATAATTTTTTTTTATTTCTTAATTATTTTAAATTACATTTCAGTCCAGTTAGGAATAAGAAACCCTATCAAACGGGTTCTGGGATTAAGAAGTTTTACAAAACTAACACAATATAAAAAAAATACACAATAAAAAAGTGCGGTTAATAGATAATAATTACTGTAGATTGTTTAATGAAATCTGAAAAAAATTTAATTATATACTTAAAAATTATATAAATTTGTCTAAAAATGGTTCAAAATGTATAACTTATATTTGAATCATTGTGAGACAAATTGATTAAAAGACAAAATTTTTACCAAAAATATGAGTACCTCAGATATGTAGATGACCTACTGATTATCTGGTTTGGAACATTAAGGCAATTTAAAATTTTCTTTAATAATTTGAACAAAAAGAATAAAGATTTAAAATTCAAAAAAGAAGTGGAAAACAATAAAGTGTTAATTTTTTTAGATATCAAATTAACCAATGCTGACAACAAAATTCGTATGAAACATTTCAAAAAGGTTTGCCAGAGTGACCTCATTTTAAACTTCAAATCAGGACACAGTTAAACATCAAAAGGAACATTATTGAAAACTACATTAGAAGATTAGATAAAAATTCTAATGATGAGGTTGTTTATAAAGAAAAAATCAAAGATTTGAAAAGTCTACTCATTCAAAACGATTACCCCATCAACTTTATTGATAATCAAATATGTGAGTACAACAAATTTAAAATTAAAGAAATTAATAAAATCCAGAATAAAATTTTCATTCCTTATCTTAATGAAAATAGCATGATATTAAAGAAAATATGTAAAGATTTTAACATAAATATTGGTTTCACTTACAAAAACAAAATCAAAAATCTAATATGTAAGAAGGTTAATAGTAAAAATAAGCAAAATGAAATGGGGAATTGTCTACCGTATTAATTGTAAAGTTTGTGGAAAATTCTATATTGGCGAATCAAAAAGAACGTTGGCGGAACGAGTATCATGGAAGGGCCTTAAGGAACAAAGACAAGGACTCTTCAGACATAGCCCATCATTGTTTAGAAAAAGGTCATATCATGGAAGAAGAAGTTAAGATTTTGTATAAAGAATCTAATTGGAAACTAAGGAAAATAATAGAAAGTTGCATCATAAAGAATACTAGAGACAGTAACTTTAATAGGTATGAAGGCATCAAAGTTAACCCCATCACCATCAATAATTAGAGACTTTATTAAAGCAGACAATAAATATGGTGTTTCTATCACAAATTCTTTAAATTATTAATCTTTAATCTACTCTTTGTTCTCATAAAATGTTGATTCTTGTCATTATCTATAAATTTACCCTTTCAATAGTCATTGTTACAACAATTTTGTGTCATTCACTTTGATGTAAACGTTTTAAATTGTTGATGTTCTTTCCTTTTTGTATTATTGTTTGTTTCATTTATTCTTATTTTGGCTTGAGGAAGGGAATTGCGTATCATGTTCCCGAAAATTTGCTATTTTTAGTATTTAAATAAACAATTTTTTAAATACTATGAAGGAGTTATATGGAGTTACTCTTATGCTTTACAAAATATGAAAAGAAGAGATTTTGTAGAAGAATATGGTATGTAATTCACTTTTCACTTTCTGATAAAAAATTTCCGACGGAAATTAACTTCTGTATGAATTAAGGCTCTTGTCCACATTCCCCTTATGTGTTAAATATAGTCTAATCTTTCAGTATTCATAATATGTTGATGTTCTAGAACAGTGGTGCCCAACCTACGGCAAGCGAAGGTGTTACATGTGGCCCGCTGTTTTAGTCCTGTTTTTTTTTTATTATTCTGGTTGTTGAATAGGAGATTCGTTTATTTTTTCTGGTCGTTGAACCAGGAGATTCGGTGTATTTTTATTTTTTTTGGTTGTTAAACCTGGAGATTCGGTGTATTTTTTTTTTTGGTTGTTGAACCTGGAGATTCGGTGTATTTGTTTTTTTTTTGGTTCTTGAATAGGAGATTCCGCCACATTGTGGCCCGCGAGATTCACAGCAAAGTCAATTTTGGCCCGTGTATTAGAAAAGGTATGGCACCACTGTTCTAGAAGATATCCTCGCAATAGGCAATCAAAAAGGCTTCATAGAAGATTTATTAAGCATAGCAAAGATTAAAGATTGCAAAGGAACTACCACTCCTATGGAAGCAAGTTTATGCAAACTACAAGATGAAAGTAAAATACTGAATACCCAAGAACATAAAAATTATAGGAGCATTGTAGGAAGTTTGAACTACCTAAGTAGTACTTCAAGGCCTGATTTAACTTATTGCGTAAATAAATTATCTCGTAAGAATTCAAATCCAACAGATGGGGATAAACAAAACATGAAAAGAATTTTAAGATATCTCAAGGAGACAATGAATTTAAAAATAAATTATTCACAGACAAGTAATCAATTAAATACATATTGTGATGCTACATGGGGCGATGATGTGATAGATAGAAAATTAACATCTGGATGTGTGATTATGTGCAGCAATGGACCAATCCATTGGATCCCAAGGAAACAACAGGTTGTTCCCTCTTCTTTGCAAGAAGCGGAATATGTATCCCTCGCTTTATGTGTAAATGAATTTAAATCATTACGAAATATATTAATATAAATAAAAGAGAGAGCATATGTGATGGAACCAAGTATTATATTTTATGACAACAAAGGAGCTATTAAGCTAGCATCAGAAAATTTGAATAGAAGTAGAACACATTACATTGATTTAAAATATCACTTTGTAAAGGATTCAGTAGATAAGAAGGAAATAATAATTAACTATATTCAATCGAATAAGAATATTGCGGATGGATTGACCAAACCCCTGTCAGGTCAAAATATGAGAAAGTTCATATTATTACTAAATATGAATAATCAAGAAAAGGAATAATATAAATATGTTCAAGCAGGGGAGGTTTTGTGGAACATTGCCCACAAACAATATTTGATAGTAATAAATAATTAAAATTAAATGGCTTGAAACCAAATTTATATTTCTAATTAAAAGAGTTGAATATATTCAGATTTGAAAATTTGCATAAACCGAACTTCATGAGCAGAAACTAATTTAAGTAGAGGTACGGCCTCGCTTTGGGAGTCAATCCCCGCTAGCAGACCGCTCAGCTTGTGGAGGATTAATTTCCTTTACCTTCCTAGGTCACATCAGTTTGATTCAGTTTTTGGTCAAAACAGTCTGTTTTTGATTCCCGGTACAAAAATGCCAAAAATAGCTCATTTGTCCTGGGCCAATTTTAACAGTTTGTAAGCCTTTCGTCAGACACTCCTTAATTGTAGTTTTTTGCATTAGGTGTAAAGTAGGACTAAGTAGTTCTAACAACTATTTTTTTTAATTCTTATTATCTGTTTGTTTAAATGCTGGCTTCATTAAATTAGCTTCAGGGATATATGAGAATTGTTTCTATGTATATTTATTCTTTTTTTTATTGTTTTCCAGCCTGCCTTTCCCATATTTTTTTTTCTTATGTTACTAATAATCACAGATAAGAAATTCTTATAAACAAAATTAAGTTTGAGTTTTCATTATCTAAAATATCAGACCTTAAAGTTTAAAGTCAATTTCGCGACTTTACTTAAAAACCTTTTCAGGAGGATGATTTAGTTTTAATGAAAAATCAATAAATCTCTAAAAATATCTACTGTAACAGACGGCGTTATCAGAGCAAAACCAAAGACTTAGTCTTTTCATATCTTTAATCCCCGCTGTCGAAACAATTGCTTTCTGGACTATCAATGCCATAGTAAAAAGGAAACATGATAGGATTTCTTAACTAGGAAAAATAGAGGTTTAACAAGTTGTAACGTTTTTATGTGTTCATATTCATTATTAATATTAATATTCATTCATAAATATTCATATTCATATATTCATTAATAATATGAATATGAATAATATGTGAATATATAATGAATAATATACACTCATTAACAAAAAAAAACGACGCTCCACCTAGAAGGAGTTGTCCGATGGAGACAAAAATTGGTGGAGAGGAAGATTATGTACAGAATAGAAAATGATTAAACTTTCAGACAAATTGAATGATTTATTTCAGAGTTACAAAGTAACGAACTCAATAAGGTGTTGACCCACCTCTACCCTGAATGCAAGTTGCCACACGACGTGGCATAGAATGATAAAGCTCCTTGGTGGTCTCCTGCGGTATTTCTTACCAAATTTGCTCCAATTGTCGGGCTAGGTCATCCACATTCCCTGGTGGATGCAGTCGCCTTCCCATCATATCCCAGACATGCTCGATTGGAAAGAGATCTGGGGATCTGGCTGGCCAAGGAAGTGTTTCACAAGCTGCAAGACAGGTCATACCACCCGTGCCATATGTGGTCTGGCATTATCTTCCTGAAAAATAAGGCCAGGGAACTGCAAAAGGAAGGGTAGCAAAACAGGTCTCAGAATGTCGTCGACGTACCGCTGTGCTGTAAGTGTGCCGCTAATGACGATCAAAGAGGTCCGGCTATCAAGGGAAATGGCACCCCAGACCATAGCTCCTGGTTGAGGGCCTGTGTGGCGTGCAATAGTGAAAGTAGGATCGGCACGCTGCCCTGGGCGTCTCCAGACACATCTGCGACAATCGTCAGGACACAGTTGGAAGCGGGGTTCGTTGCTAAACACTATACGTCCCCAGTCAGCATCATTCCAACCGGATCGAGCCAAGCACCACTGTAATCTGGCCCGACGGTGTGCAGACGTGAGTGGCAGGTGGCGTAGTGGTCGGTACGAGCGTAGATGTCGCTCTCTCAGCCATCTGTGAATGGTCATGGTGGACACTCGTGTGCGGGTCGCTCGTCTGATGGTTGATAACGATGATTCAGGTGCTGTAACAGCTCATCTGACAATCAGTCTATCATCCCGCTCTGCTGTGGCTTTAGGTCGACTGCTATCTTCATGACGCTGAAATCTGCCATTGTCTATCCATTCCTGCCAGCATCTTTTAATCGCCGCATCACTTTGACCCATATGACGAGCGATTCTCCGATTTGCCCAATCTGCCCCTTACAATCCAATAATATGACCTCTTTCAAACTCTGACGGTTGCACGTAATGAGCTCGAATCCTGCGGCGAGGCATTTTTTCAGTCGTTGAAAGGTATCCTAACTCGCAATGCAACAGAAATTTTGACCATCAGATTGAGAATCGCTTCTTATATACACCTGCTGAGTGCGCAGTTCCGATGCGCTGTAGCTCTCGCTATTCATTCCTTGGAGACCAAAGTTTAATCATTCGCATGGGCGGTCCCAATGTCTTTGCGTACGAAATTTCATTACAATCGGACAACCCCTTCCGTCGTTTTTTTTTTTTTGGTAATGAGTTTATATTCATTAATGAATATATGATGTTAATGCATATTCATATTCATATAATATTAATTTCATATATTCATATATCATATCATATTCATTAATACAAAATTAAAGCCTTTATACCTGATTATTAAAAACTGTTTATCTAAAAATTGTTACAAAAAAGCACGACCTCAGTTTCAGTTACACGAACTGTAACTATTTTCAAGTGAAATTATACAATGAAAACGGTCGGTTTTTAACAGGAACAGAAACCAATAAAAATACAATGTGATCCCTGCGTCGTCCCCGTAGAATGGGTGTTGACATCTCATTAGCCTTGGCACCATGGAAACTTTGGAAACCCTTGTGGGAAGATTCTGAACTAAGGTTGTGAACATCTCCACATGCTGGTTTCTTTCCATTATGCATTATGATGAAATGCTCTGAAAATGTAAAAAGTAAAAATAACAATAAAAAGTAAAAATAACAATATATGTTCAATAAAAATGGTTTTGTCATTTTTTTCTTGTTTTGTTACATTCTTTTCAATCTGAGATCTTAATTAGTTGTTGAGAAACTTTTTTGTTAATTTTTTTTTTATTTTGTTATGGCACTGTTTCTTCTGTAACCCATATTCGGCGAAGGTTGGCACTGATAAATGATCATTGTAGGCTTCAGCTATTGTTTGGATAAAGTAAGATTCCATGCATTTTATTTTAAAATTATTATCGCATTTTCCTTAAATGAATGGATGATCGATGTTAACGCTATGTTGTGCTACTCAGTAATGCCGACAAAACGATCATTCTCGGCATTCATGATATTTTCACACAAATACATCCACGCATTGGTTTTGCAATTGAATTTGAAGCCGACTGCATCTGATATCATTATGAACTTTAATTCATTTGGACCTCTATCATTCAAAATTAATTTGATCTCGATTTTCGTAAAGAAACCATTTAGGAACTGCAGCACTGTCCATGGCTTTCAAGACGAACTTGATGACATAAAACATTTGCTTCTGCACAGTGACTACCCCAATTGGTTTATCAATAGACATCTCAAGAGATCCAATAACAAATATTATTGTAATGATGGCAACGTTCTTTCAAAAAAGAATTTTTTTTTTATCTCGATTGATTTCCATACAATAATGTTTCTCAAGTTGAACAAAATATGTAAAACGTTTGAATTATGTCTTACAAGTCCGGCTAGCAGCACCATTCAACAAACGTTACGTTCGCAACTATATAATAAGACTTACACTAAAAAAACTAAGGGAGTCGTATATGGATTACAATGCATTGAAAACACATGCCAATAAGTGGGCGAGACCTGCAGATGTGTCCTGGACCGAGTATCTGAGCACTGAAGAGCAATTTTGAACCGAAATTTGGAATAACTTACTGTACCTGTCATCATTCCAGAGCAGCACAACATAGGGTTAACATCGATCATCCGATCATTTTAGGAAAATGCGATATTAATTCTAGGCAACAAAATTAAACTTTTTCTCTGTATCTTTGATGAAAATAGTTGATCTTTATGTTCTCGAGTGTGCTAAACATGAAAACGGCCATTAAAATACATGTTTACCTCCAGTTTTTTAGATATCTCAACTTATCATAATTATTCTTAAAAGCATAATGCATGTAATTACCTTAATGTTTTCCCTCGGAGGAATATCTCTGTTGGCGCAATCGCTTTTCCTGCCATTTGTTTTCTGTTGCTGAGGATTGTGTGATCTGTGTCCAGCAGTAATCTGCCAAAAATTCTGGATTCTTCAAGTGTTTTGTTAATAACATTATCTTTTCTAGGTTCAAGTGAGTGACGCAAAGGTCATTCGTTCTGTTTGTAGTGGCATGTTCTGGCACGACTGTCCGACATACATAAAAAGCAACAGAATTTAGCGTAATCCTGTTGCAAGCCAAGTAATACGGCAATGACTTCCAGATCACCGGAAATGTGCCACTTAAACTTCTCATATTTACTCTGCATAACAGTTGCTCCATATTGTCATAGGTTTCCTTCATGTAGGCTGTGTAACTAATTGATACAAATGGAAACAAGTTACCATTGTGTAGAAGAAGAGCCTTTAGACTTATCTTTGATGAATCTATGAACAATCTCCATTCATCACTTTTATAGTCAATTTTCAGAGCTGTTATGAGACCCTCAATATCACTGCAAAATACCAAGTTATCTTGTTTGGTGAAAAACGGTAGGAATGGAGTAAGGCGTTCATGGAACACACTGACATTTAACGATTGGTCACGACAATTCCACTGCTGCAATCTAGATGCCAACAACGGAATTGCTTTACCATTAGGCAAATCCAAATCTCTTATCAGATCATTCAACTCACACTGTTTTACTTTGTGTTGCTGTATATACTACTCATTACACTGGAAATCAGGATCTTTCGATGTACTCGGTTTAGAAGGTGATGGAGTAGCATTTAGAGTCACTGCTGTCCTCGTTATTAACTGTATAAGAATCAGGTGAGATGAGAACAGGTAGTCCATCTCCATAAGGCACTGGATGCATAGCTGATCTGATGTTAGGATACGTCAATGCTGACTTTTTCTTCTTTGAAATATCATGTTTTAGGGGGTTGTCATGCAAAAATAACAATCATTTACTTATTTTAATGGTTCTCTCCAGATCATCGGAATAGCAAAGCCCATTGACGATCTTTTACGATTCAACCACGAACGAAGACCTGTGGCACAAAATATGCAACATATATGAGGGTCTCGCCCCTCCCCCTTTGTTGCTGGGCACTGCGGATAAAAATAGACTTCCAACACTCCATGATGTGAAGTAAGAGGGTTAGAAACGCTATGCTGTTAAACGTATGTGGGATTCCCGCGTCAATTTCAGGACAGGCAAAATGAATTCTTAGCACTAACTGATTCTGACCCTCCCCCCATATCTATGAAACTAGAGCTAAATCTGAGATTTTAATGATAATTTCGTGATAAGCATGGTCGATTTAGTAAAGATCAAATGGTTATGTTCAAGATACAATTTCACTGTTGTCTAGTGTAATTTTAAAAGAAAATGCATGGAATCTTACTTTATCAAAACAATAGTTGAAGACTACAATGATCATTTTGTTCAACTGGAGAACATTGTTGTATGGAAATCAATCGAGATAAAAAAAAAATTCTTTTTTGAAAGAACGTTGCCATCATTACAATAATATTTGTTATTGGATCTCTTGAGATGTCTATTGATAAACCAATTGGGGTAGTCACTGTGCAGAAGCAAATGTTTTATGTCATCAAGTTCGTCTTGAAAGCCATGGACAGTGCTGCAGTTCCTAAATGGTTTCTTTACGAAAATCGAGATCAAATTAATTTTGAATGATAGAGGTCCAAATGAATTAAAGTTCATAATGATATCAGATGCAGTCGGCTTCAAATTCAATTGCAAAACCAATGCGTGGATGTATTTGTGTGAAAATATCATGAATGCCGAGAATGATCGTTTTGTCGGCATTACTGAGTAGCACAACATAGCGTTAACATCGATCATCCATTCATTTAAGGAAAATGCGATAATAATTTTAAAATAAAATGCATGGAATCTTACTTTATCCAAACAATAGCTGAAGCCTACAATGATCATTTATCAGTGCCAACCTTCGCCGAATATGGGTTACAGAAGAAACAGTGCCATAACAAAATAAAAAAAAAATGTAACAAAAAAGTTTCTCAACAACTAATTAAGATCTCAGATTGAAAAGAATGTAACAAGAAAAAAATTACAAAACCATTTTTATTGTACATATATTGTTATTTTTAATTTTTACATTTTCAGAGCATTTCATCATAATGCATAATGGAAAGAAACCAGCATGTGGAGATGTTCACAACCTTAGTTCAGAATCTTCCCACAAGGGTTTCCAAAGTTTCCATGGTGCCAAGGCTAATGAGATGTCAACACCCATTCTACGGGGACGACGCAGGGATCACATTATATTTTTATTGGTTTCTGTTCCTGTTAAAAACCGACCGTTTTCATTGTATAATTTCACTTGAAAATAGTTACGGTTCGTATAACTGAAACCGAGGTCGTGCTTTTTTGTAATAATTTTTAGATTAAACACTTTTTAATAGTCAGGTGTACAGGCTTTAATTTTGCATTAATGAAGTAAAGGGTTTCCTATTGAAACCAGGATATAAAAACATTATGTCAGTGCCGAGAAAATTGGTTGGAATTTAACATTTTTCTATTGCTTCATAAAAATTAGCGGAATGAGAGAACTCCCGCACATTCCCTGTTCCTACCAATCATGTAGTGCCTTTTTTAAAGGGCCATTGATCTATTCCATGAAAATTTTTAAAATCCTAACTTTTTGTAAACACACATTGAAAAGTAACGTTGAGAGTCCTGTTGTAATTCCTTTCTCAATCCTCAACTATTTTTGACCAATGGCATTAGATGGCATACAATGACTTAATTTGTTTTCCTTTTGGTAAAGAAAAGTAACGTTATTGATGAAGAATATTTTTCTTTTCCTACGGTCTCTCAGTCTTATCGATCCCATCTCTACCTTTGGTTGGATGCAAGAGAATGTGATGTTTGGTAACAAGAAAAGTTTTCAAAATCCGGGGTGATATATATCTGTCTACTAAATATAAGATTCACTTAAATGTAAACGAGCTAGAGAGCATGAGTAACGTGTACCAAAAATGCATGTCTTGGCATTTGTTGAAGAATGTAATAAGAGGCATATTTCAATAAGTTAAATCGACATGCATTTTTGATACATGTTACTCACGTGGCGACGGATTTCTGTACTCACTAAACATTTAGTCGTTAAGCACTGTCACTGCTTCATAACATTACAATGGTGCAAAAAAATGTTTGGTGTCGAAGATCCATCAATAAAAACATTCGGAATTTTACTGTCTCTTGTTTTCATTTGAATGACTCATATAATTACAATCCATAAGAGCTCCAATAAGGTTTCACTCATGTCTGTACTATTTATTGTTTGGGCGACAGGTGGGAACGACCCAGACAGATGAACAGAACCTTCTTAAAAGCTCCCTCCCCCTCATTTACATTTTTTCTACAGGGGTCACTAAAAAAACCTATGCAATTTTTATTTTATTAGAAAGAATCTTCCGATGGAGTTATTAGAGAAAAAGGAATTTCTCTCACCGATGGCGGAAACTTTAACCAAAACATTGTAAGTGAAATCAATTTTTTTAAATTTTTTTTTAGATTCAAACTTAATAGAAAAAAAAATATATTGAATAATTTATTATTTTAATTAATTTATAATATTGAAACTCTGCTGAAATAGTTAAATGCTAAATATTGGATTATTGGAAATAAAAAATAAAATAGCTATTAATCAAAATTGCATTAAAAGTGTTTCAGGACTGACTTTAAAATAGTTGATCCACTAATTATTCTATTTTAAAGTAATATATTAGTAGGGTTATTTTCATCGCTACATGAATTAAAATAAATTTAAATCAGATTCTATTCCAATACGAATGTGTTCGATTGACCGATTGAAATGATTGGAAGAAGGCACTCAAGGAAATATGTAATTCCAAAGCAAGATAAATGTACTGAAGATAACTTTCATGAATTGTTTTGGTAATGATAAATTTTGATAAAAAGAATAATTATGGAATGTTTTCCTTGATATGTTACCTCCGATGACGATAGTCGAAGGATGATCCGTTTAAAACACTACTGATCTCATTAATGCTTCCAATTTAGTTTAGGAAACTAAGTTAAATTCCTGGATATCATTACCTGATGTTGTGAAATTAAGTATATTAATTGCTTTAGGCTTTCATTAGATCTTTAGGACTAAAGTATATCTTCCTCTCCTATATTCTTAGTTAAAGTAAAAAATACCGTAACATTAATGTATTCAATGAGTTCAAACGTAAAGAATTAAACTAAAGATTAAGCTGAAGAATTCAACGCCAGAATTTGATGAAAATGTATCCACTGCCAACCACAAGATGAATTCAATAAATAATTGAAACCACCCTAATAACTAAATGTTAAATTAATTTAAATGATTTCAATCAACCGGAAAACTCTATTTTAAATTTTAACATGAAATAGTAGAGAGAACTAAACTATCAATCATTATTACGAAAAGATTATTGATATAATATGAAATGATTAGTGTGTATTTTGATATAACAAAAATTAAAAGCAATCTTCTTACATTTCAATATCCTACAATATAAAGGCTTTTCCTATTAGACGAAGTTTGGAAAAGAAGTTGTATAATAGAACTTACCTATCATCCGAAAGAATAAATTTTTATAAGCGTGTCATTGTAATTAAATAATCAAATACAGAAAGTTACTATAAGTCATTTGAATGGGATAAATGAAAGTGATTATAACACTAGTAGTATTAATGATAATATAAAAACCTAAAAAATATGTTACATTAAAGAGTAATAAGACATGTTGTCTTAATTAAGAATAACTTCTCCAAAATTACAATCATAGATAATAAATTAATAAATTTAATAAAATAATATTCTTTTTCTGTAGACTGGAGACGGAAACAGAGTGACGTGTGCTGGCTATTTAGAAAATCAGACAAACGTAGAAAATCAGACTATCGTAGGAATTCAGACTATCGTAAGTAACGTGGTTTTATTTCTTCTTTACAGGTTAATGTGAATACAATCGTTTACTTTATCTCATAAAATACTTTTACGTTTTTCTGTAAATCTTAATTCGGCAATTGATATTGAAATAGACGGAATTATCGTACAACTATTTCCTCCAAATTTAAAGAAAATCTAAAACTGAAATCTACACATTTAGAATAGATAAAACTGAAATCAACCAAATCATTACCCATTTACAATTGGATGAAGATTACTAAAAGCAGAGAATGTGAGAAAAAAATTCCTATATTGAAATTTAAGATCTCAGATAACGAAATGTTCATTAACCAGTAAGAACTGGATGTTGCAAAGAATTCTCAAAAAATGAAAACAGCAATAATTCATTAATTTTTGTTGATTTATGAAAGCAGAAAAGTATTTCATTGCAATTATTAAGTTAATACATCCACACCCAAATTAAATATATAAAGTATATTTAATGCTAGCGAATTTTCAGAAAGGACTTTGCGTCGTTTGTTTTTCAAGCCATAATCGTACAACAATTTCTTAAGCAAAATAGAAATATCAGAACATAAAATTTGATTAACAATATGTAATATGATTGTATATTTAGTACATTACATTTGTTAACCTAATTTCATGTTCTCTTATTCCTATTTTATTTATGAAATTGTGGAACGATTACGGCTTGAAAAAGGAAAGACACAAAATCCTTTGTGAAAATTCGTTAGGTTTAAATATATTTTATTGGTATGAAGATATGTTTATTTAATAATATGACTATTAAAAGGAAAGAATTGAAAAGCAAGTATGGAACTTATAATTTCATTGCAAATTTAATTTCCTCATACAGGGTGTATCTGAAATGTGCTGCCAAATTTAAAGATTGTATTCAAATCATGCAAAACAACGAATGAATGTCATATAAACATGGGTCTGGAAATGCGTTATTTCCAAGATATGAACAATGAAACGATACAGAGGTGTTGGCCTTTACATCCTATCGTAGTAATTAATTTAATCCCCCCCTCCCAAAAGTGGACAAACCCCCACCACTACAAGTGGACAACACCTCCCAAACAAAAGTGGAAAAGTCTGGTTGAATACATTCCAGATGTCAGAATCGCCGCAGCTTGTTCTAGAAAACATCATGTCAAAGAGGTATAGCAATGCAGAGATAGCCGACATCCATTTCACTTACGGAAGAGCAAATGGAAAACCTTTCCGCAACGAACCAGGAAGCCTTTCCGCAACGACAGTGTCCATCCAGAAACACATTTAGTGCGATTCATCGTCATCTGGCTAAGACAGGATCATTTACAATAGCTACTGTCGATAGAGGCAGAGACTGACACATCAGGATAATACACATTGACGAACAGGTACTGGATGAAGCTGCAGAAAATCCTGGAACGTCCACTAGAACGATTGCCAGAGAAGTTGGCAAATCCAAGCAAAGTGTGCACAGGAACAGCTTCTCTACCCATATCACGTACAGAGTGCGCAAGTGTGCAACTTCTGTCACCCACCGATTACCCTACACCTGTGGTCTTTTGCACATGGTGTCTGCAACACTGTGTTCAATCTACTTCTGCGCAGTCTGTGCTTTTCGGCGATGAGTCTTGCTTCACAAAAGATGCCATTATGAATTTTCATAACGTTCACCACTGGTCCGATGAAACCCCGCATGCTATCACACAGTCACGGCACCAACAAATGTTTTCTGTAAATGTCTGGATTGGTATCTGTGGGAGGATTATATATGAGAATAATTGTCACTTAGGTTCCACACAATAAATTTTCTAAACGGCATTTTAATTTATTTACTTGCCTGTACTGGTTTAGCAGAGCATATTAAGTCTTTCAGAGTAAGGAGAAAATAAAAGCAAAACTGATTTAAACTTAACTTGTTTTATAATCATTAAATATTTACAAGTTGTTTCAAATAGTCTATGAATCTATCATGTAGATTTCAATCACT
>JAFIDM010084935.1:374892-389848 GCA_023159025.1 Thereuonema tuberculata
TTTTTTTTGTTTTTGGGGAGTTTTTTTTGTTGAAATTATGTTTTGGGTGAGGATAGGGTTGTTGGTTATTGTAAGAGAGAGAGTTGATTCGTTTTGATTGGTGTTGGGTCCTTGTTTTTTTTTCATTGGTATTTTTTTCGTTATGTGTTGTGTTTTTCATGTTGGTCTCTTTTTTTGTAAAAGTTTTTGCATTGTATGTTTTTATTTTGAATTTTTGGTTGTCCTTTTTGATAAACGGGTTGATTAGAGAGGTAGAGGAAGGATGCTGTGCCTTGGGGGCTGGGGATGAGAGAGATGCAAAGAGACATTTTTTGAAGTGGTAGGAAGAAGACTTCGCACCCTCTGCCCTGAGGGGTTGGATGCTGGCTTTTAGGAAGTGGCTCTGCTTTGCCGTGAAAAAAACAAGGTCATTGCCGGGTATAGGGAGAAACAGAGAAAGTAATCTATTTATTTTTCAGGGTTGGAATATTTGGGGAAAAGAGAAGGAGAAATGAAATTGAAATTAGAGAGAAATGATTTTAATTCGAAATTTCTGTGCTGTAAAAAGAGAAAAGATTTTTTATATTTTAAAATTTAATTTTTTTTTACAGAAAAGACAAGAGTTTTTATTTTCGGAATACAAATTAAAATAGGATGTTTATTAAATTGAGAGAAATGAAAAAAAATCACAGCAGAAATAGATAATTGCATTGATTTTTTTAGTTTTTCTCCCTTTTTTAGATATTACATATGAAAAAAACCCCGCATTTACAGATTTGAAAAAAAGAAAATAACAAAATCCGAATTTACAAGTGATTACATTTTTTTTACAATACATATTCACATTTTACTGTGATGTAGTAAGATGCCCGCAGACGTTATGCATACCGTGCTCTGATAGAACTTGAAAAGAAAAAAAAGAAATAAATTAATTGTTGGAAAGGAATAAGGAGAAAAACTAAATTATTATGGTTTTTTTACGATATTTATATATTATTTTTTGGAGAGGAAAAAAAATGAAATAATCGTTATGTTATTTCAAAAAAATTAAAGAATCGTAATAGTAAAGTTGAAAGAAAGAATATTTACATAGCCTATTGGGGTTCGATTTACAGCGAATTTCGTGGGATCTCCGATTTTGTCTTGCAACAATATGAAACCCGTTAAATCGACATCGGACAATGTCGATGGTCGGATTTTGGTTTTTAAATACCTATGAAAAACAGACACAAAACATGATAGAAATTAAAAAAAAATATGGAATTGAGGGAAAAAGAGAGAAAGAAGAAAAAGAAAAGTAAGTTATATTGTTACTATTAAAACAAAAAAATTTAAGTATTCTTACCTTTTCGCAATTTATCAGGTGTGCAGAATATGTTTGGGGTTTAAAGATTCGGTGTTGTTTATAATACGGACAAACCAAGGAATATTTAGGCATGGTTGCAGCTTTTCAAAGTACAGAGATGCTACTCGATAGTTACGTTAGAAAAACAGTGAACAATGTTTTTGGAGAAAGCACTGCTTATATACAGACATTTCACCATCCTCCCCACTTCTTTAAAAAATAGGTCATGGTTATCCCCTCCTCTTTTTTTTTTTTTTTTGAAAAGCTCCCTCTCTCAAAACAAAAGAAAAATATAATATTAAAAAACAGACAAATTAGAAAAATATGGTTATTTGGAAAAATATAAACAAAGAAAAAAAAGTTTTCCGGATTATTAATTAATTTATATGAGTATTATATTAGGAAAAAAAACGAATAATAAAACAAACAGAATTCGGAATATTTGATTAAAAGTTAAATTGTAAAATAGAGAAAAAAAAATGCTTGCTTAATTATTCTTCAATGTCAATCATTCCAACGAATTTTTTTAAAAATAACACAAAATTCGTCAAAAAAAAAATAATTATCTTTTTCTTTGGAAAAGGATATCTACTTTTTTTATCTTTTTTACGATTAAAAACAAATACATTTTTGTATTTTTTAATAATACTAAAAAATCATTAAATTATATGTAACAAATCGGATTTTTTTTCATTGTTGATTCATTTTTTTGGCAAGGGATATTATTTAGCCCTTAGAAAATATTAGTTTAATTGTTGATTCATTTTTATCAGTCACATCAATCTTTTTTTAATCGAAAAAATATTCTTTTTTGTTTTAATTTCCATTTTTTATCTTAATTATATTTCTTAAATCAAAATTAAAAGAAAGAGGGGTGGGGATGTCTAGACATTTTTTGTAGGTCAGTCTCTTTGGTGAAAGTCTCTGCCAAACACCGCAGATGTTGCGTGATAAATAATTCATAATTTCCCCCTCGTCTCTTTTTTGCAAACCTGATAAAACAAATAAGCTTTATTTTATTTATAAAAAACTGGATAAAATAGGTTTTTTTTAATAAAAGCTCATAAAATATAATAAAATCATACTTTTTCCTCCTTTTTTGTGTAAAAATTCAATAGCAAATATGAAATTTAAAGACAAAAAGATTAGGCTACAGCATTTTATTTTATTTTCCACCGAAAAGGAAATAATAAGTGTCACGGCCTGACCTTTCTAAAACATTTGATGAAATGGGAAGCTTTTATAACAAGACTTTCTTAATGACACAATTTTTGTGACCTTTTTTTTTAATTTAAACTACTTTTTTAATTCGTTTTCAAACTCTCCTTGATTATGCTTTGAAAAATGATTGCATCAGACAACTTATTATTTAATTTTTTAAATAGAAAAGGTAAAATTATGAATGAATTGTGATATTATGTTTTTTTCATTTACAAATTTATCAAGCAAAAAGCTATGCATTTTTTTTTAAAAAAAGGAATTCAATAACGTTTTCTTTGTTATTCGTTTTTCCAAATAATAAATATAAAAATAATTTTATAATAGATTTATTTTTGGATATTTATTAAAATGCTTTGTCTAGGGATGGTGAAAAATGGTGCATTGTGGGAAATCATGGCCTACTTTTTTTTGAATTTCTCCTGGCAACGAAAAATGATTTCTGATTGGTTGATGCGCTGAACATTCGAAGGGAGTGGTTTTTTAATTTTGAAAAGCTCTCATTGGCTGAAAAGCTATCAGACCGTTGACGCATTATTTTTTTTTCTGTTTTGATTGGAGAAACACTGAAGACTGACAGTCGAATTCAATAAAAAATGGATGTGGAAATTATATTTAACCTTCATGCGCTCGCGCCCTCTAGAGTCACACTTCCGCTCGCATGGACGGCAATTTGGCCGTCAATGATTTTTCACAATTTCCAACAATTTCCTTCGATCAAATTACATACTTTTGGATATTTATAATAAATGACCATAAGCCCAATATCGTATGCTCAATTTTGACGAGTAATCTTTGTTTAAAAAAAATTAGTACTCTTAAAATCACGATATGACATTTTTTTTTTTTAAACAAAAAAATGAAAATACTACCTGAGAAGCTAACTAGAACTAAACTTAACTTGACACTATTTACTAATGTAAATATCAAAATATGCAATTTGATCAAAAGGAAATTGCTGGAAATTGAAAAAAATTATTAACGGCCAAATTGCCGTCGTTGCGAGCGGAAGTGCGACACTAGAGGGCGCTATCAAAAGAAAGAAAGACGATGAAAGAAAGGTTAAAAAACTGCTAAGAAATAAGAAGAGATAAACATAACACAATCTAAAGTATTATAAAGTAAATAATAAAAAGCGAAATTATAGTGGAAAATAAACGAAACATTTAATTGCATTTTAAGTTTTGTGGAGTTAGAAAAATTCGCGTATCCGCTCGCACCGACGGCAGATTGGCCGTCAACTCACTTCCTGGACTTTGGATAAGAACTGAGTCTCCGAAAACGACTAACTTCATTATTTTACATTTTCAGCCAGCAGAGGAAGGCTGAACTTGAGAATACATGCCCCTCTCACCCGGCTCTCGTCGTTTGGGGAAAAAAGCAGCGCAAAATAACAAAATGATGGCCAATTTGCCGTCCGCGCGAGCGCATGAAGGTTAAACCGTGGTTTTTCCGAATAATCTCACTGTTTGTAGTGGCAGTAAATTGCTCAGCGCAATACTACCCTAGTTTAAGGATTGTTGCCACGAGCTTCCTCCCTCCACATCAAACAATGGCAGGCTCTAATTTTTATCAGCCGATCGACTTACAGGAAAGATTTGAACAGGCGATGCATCACGTCACTCCTACTCAGGTAATATACATGTATTTCTATTTTATTACTCTGTGTTTTTTTTTCTATTTATCGAATTGTCGATTTTCCAAAAAAAAGATGAGTTATTATAAAAAAATAATATTCTTTTTCTTTTTTTCTTTATCACCCTCCCAAAAACCTTCTCATCCCTTCTTTTTATTTTCTTTCTTTCTTTTCTTTCTTCTAAAAAATTCACATTGACCATCATTTTTCATTTAGATTCCCCCAGAATTTTTGAGTTTGGGAAATGGTATATATCTGAGAGTGGCCCCGTATAAGGGTATTCTGTTAGTAAATTTAAGAAAATTTTTCTATACTGGAACTTCTCTGATCCTTTCTTCTTCTCAGGGAATATCACTTTCGGAAAAAGATACGCAAATTTTAGCATTCTCTGCTGTCGACATTAACCATTATGCAGCAACAGTTGAAGTACTGTACAATGATGGGCACACGGATCCTAAAAAGGTTCTCAATCTCACAAATAACAGAGTGCTGACCATAACTTATGATCCCATACTAAAACAGGCTCTTTTAAATTTCAGTCGTGATGGTAAACAAATTAGTATTAATAGCGCCCAATGGCATACTTTTGCACAACTTCTCACCGATGAGCTACCCCGCCTAATCCAATCTGTAAAGGAGACTATGAGATGTTCCTCACAATCCACACTCCCATCTGCAGTCAGCAATTATTCAGCTCCCATTCTCCAATCTGCTCTCATAACTAATCCTCCACAACCTTCCCAAAATCCGACTTTTACTACCCCTTCAACCCCCGTTCTTCAATCAACAGCTCCTGCCGCAGGCCCCAGTGCAGCCAGTCCAGTCAAGCGAACTCGTCGGGCCCCCGTTCGTAAGCTGAAAATGCCCGCATCTAAACAGGCATCACTGACACCCATCGATCCGAGATCAGCACCCGTTCAGGGATTGGACACCAATGAGTTTGATTTTTCCCAAGTCAACATCGATTCTGCAATGTTCAGTGATGCCCAAGATCTGGACAAGCATTTGAACGAATCATAAAAGGTGTGGGAAAACCGAGTAAGTCACATCATATTTTTTTTAGTTTTTTTTCTTTTTTCCTCAATACACCTTCTTTATTTTTGAAAAAATAAACTCGTCAATGAATGAATCAGTCAATCAGATTTACTCTTTAGTAAAGTATTTAAAAAAGTGAATCAGATAGAAGTACATTGAACCCGGCATCATGTCAGATAAGGAAATAAAAAACATTGCGACCCGGTGGCTTCTCAATCCAGACGAGATTATACCTAGAATATCAACAGTCGAGCATGATTCCGATAATGAGTCGACGCCAACCGTTCAATCAATTGCTGAAAGGTGGAATATCGATCCGAAACAAATTGCACCCGAACCGTTAAACACAAATAAAAGTTTTGAAGATATTGCAAGTAGATGGGGTGTCGAAATTAATACACTTCTAAGCGACTCTGAGGACGAATCTCTGAGTGGTTCGGAGAGGGATACAGCCGAACCACTGCCAGCAAATGAAATTAGTGAATTTGATAATTGGCTGTTAGGTTTCATTAATGTAAAACACGTTATTGCTCGTCATTACATTCGGCGCTACAGAATGCAGGGGACACAGTATGAAGTAATACTCTCCTGTCCAACGCTAGAGGAGATAAGAGCAAAGAGTGCAGAAGGTCGAAAATTGAATTTAATGTTTATTGTCAAACGCTTCTTTGAATTATTAATACAACAGCTCACTGCAGAATGTCTTCCTAACGATATGATTGGTATTCAAATAAATAGCGAGCAGTTCGAGTCGGCTGCTTATTTAACTTTCACTGCAAAGAAGGATTTTAAAGCTGAATCTATTCTTGAAGTTGTAGAAATGCTAGCACAATCAGGAAAAAGAATTGATTGGGCTAGTACCTTATCTGTAAAGATAACCTGTGTTTCACCCCCTGAGGGCGGAAGATTAAAAAATAAAAGTAATCTTCATGTTGAGGAATGGATTAAAAAAAAGAGATGTATCATCCAAATTCCAAATCGTTCCGATAAATTATGTTTGGCCCGAGCCCTAGTTGTTGCAAGGGCTCAAATTAATAAGTCTCCAGACATTAGGAGGATCAGAAGTAGTAATTCTTTTCAACTGAGAGAGGCTGTTGAACTTCACCGCCAGGCAGATGTCCCTCAGGGCTCCTGTGGGATACCAGAAATACAAAAATTTCAAACGTTTTTAAATCCTACCTACCAAATTATCATCATTTCTCATGAAATGGGGGATCAGGCGTTTTTCGTAGGTCCATCGGCCGAGAAAAAGTTAATTCTTTTTCATTATATTTCGCCGTTGTAACAAGTTTGACAGCTTTTTATAACTGCGGCTATTTTTGCCTAACTTGTTTCAAGAAATACAATACCAAAGATAGACATACCTGTTCCAAAATCTGTTTTGCCTGTAAAAAATCGGGGAGTTATTGTTCTGTCGAGAACTACGTCCGCTGTGAGATCTGTAATCGATTTTTCAAATCTGCGACGTGTTTGAAAAATCACAAAAGTATTTTTAGCGCAAAGGGCATTCTTATTTGTGACCAATTTCACCGATGTCGAACGTGTGGAATTACTGTTGACAACAGTACGGGAACCGTTCATCTTTGTGGACATTATCGATGTCCCAACTGTAAACAGATCGTTCCTCTCGATCATTTATGCTATATTCAGCCGACGAAGATGAGAATCACTTCCTGTTATTTTACGATTTTGAATGTAGCATAGAAAAAGATCTCGGCAATGGCCGTATCGAGCATGTACCTAATTTATGCGTAGTGAAATTCTGTTGCACGAAATGTGTCGACAGTCCATCAGATGATTGTGAAAACTGCACAGCTCCAAAGCTGAGGATTTTCAAAGGAGAAACAGCATGTAGAGATTTTTGTGAATGGCTTTTTGAGACCTTTGAATTTGAACATGTCTCCGCCGTAGCTCATAATGCTAGTGGCTATGATTCTTATTTCATCATTCAATACATGTTGAAATGTAATCAAAAACCTAAAAAAGTTATTTATAATGGAAACAAACTGCTCTTTCTTCAATGGAAAAATATTCGATTTCTCGACCTGTTCGCCTTTATCCCGATGGCTCTAAAAAAATTACCCAAGGCATTTGGTTTGGATACCAGTCGACTATTAAAAGGCTATTTCCCCTATTTATTCAATCAAGCTGAAAATTGGAATTATCGAGGATCCTATCCTTCTTTGGAATATTATGATGTCGGTAGTATGATGCCTCAGGAGCGTGACGCACTAATCCGATGGTACAACGAACAAAAAGGTGGAATATTTGATTTTCAAAAAGAAATACTCGATTATTGCGTTATGGATGTAGAGATCCTGAGTGCAGTGGCTTTGAAATTTCGCGAAGTTTTTACTTCAATCATAGGTCGCTGTCCGTTTCAAACGGGGATTACAATAGCCAGTGTTTGCAATCGTGTTTTTCGGGCGAAATTTTTAAAACCAGAAACAATTGCAGTCATCCCTCATAACGGGTTTTAAAAAAATGCCAAGCGCTATAGTAAGATAAGCATTGAGTGGCTAGAGTTTGAATCACGCCAACGCAATGAATTCATTCAACATGCTTTAAATCGAGGTGAAAAATTCATCCCTGAATGTCGTCTTTACGTCGACGGTTTTTCGGAAAAGTCCAGAACTGTTTTTCAATTTCAGGGATGTTGGGTGCACGGTTGTGAAAAATGTTACAGAAATAGACTTATGCTCCACCCCCATCGGGGCATGACGATTCAGGAGATATTTGATTTAACACTTGAAAATGTCCAGAGATTGCAATCCTGTGGCTACACAGTGATAGAAATGTGGGAATGCGATTTTCGCACTAGATTAAAGACATATGTGGAATTGAGCGAGTTTGTAAAGGAGTTATGCATAATGCCTCCTCTAACACCAGACCAAAGTTACTTTGGCGGCAGGGTTGAGGGTTTTAAACTCTTCCACGAGATAGAACCGGACGAGGAAATTATTTATATAGACTTCATTTCAGTGTATCCATTGGTATTGAAAAAGGATATTTATCCTTTAGGCTATCCCGAAATTTTAACAGAATTTGATTCAACTGATATTTCCAATTTTTGTGGAATAGTACAATGCAATATTCTCCCACCGAGAGGACTTTATATACTGGTATTACCTTACCGTTACAACAAAAAATTGTACTTTCCACTGTGTAAAAAATGTGTTGAGTTGAAATCTTCTACAAAGTGTGAGCACAATGACCATGAGCGGATCTTAACCGGTGCCTGGGTCACTTTTGAACTCCAGCTTGCTTTGGAGAAAGGTTACATGATCAAAAAAATATTTCAAGTTTGGAATTTTTCAAAAACAACGCAGCTCGACCCCGAAACGGGACAGGGAGGCTTGTTTACAGAATACGTAAATACTTTTCTTAAAATCAAGCAGGAAAGTGACGGCTACCCATCATATTGTCAGACAGAGGATCAAAAGAAAGCGTACATCGATGAATATGCCCGAAATGAGGGGATAACTTTGGACCCCAACAAAATTCAGAAAAATCATCCATTACGAACCATTGCAAAGATTTGTCTGAATTCGATTTATGGGAAATTTGCACAGCGAGTTACGAAGAGTAAAACAGACTATATAGAAAAACCAGAAACGTATTTTGGCTATGTTTTCAGTGACACGAAAATTGTTAAAAACATCACTTTTTTTCACGATCGAATTGCACAATTGGAATGGGTCGAAAATACTGAACAAATTGAAGATCTTTTGCTAGGAAGTCACACAAACGTTGTTATTAGTGCGTTTATTACAGCTCAAGCGAGAATTAGACTCTATCGTGAAATGGAAAAATTCGGCACATCAGTTCTTTACTGTGATACCGATAGCATTTTTGCTGTTGTCAAGAAAGAATCATCTGTTTTATCCAATGTACCCATTGGAAATTTTCTTGGATATCTCACGAATGAAATCCATAAAGACTACGGAGAGGAATTTATGATAGACATGTTTTGCACAGCAGGAGCAAAAAATTACGGTTACCGTGTTTCGTCGAAGAATTCAGACAAAGCATCACAAATTGTGTTAAAAATTCGTGGTTTCTCTTTAAATTATGAAACTCGTGAAAAAATAAATTTGGATTTGCTCAAGTTCATGGTTGATGAACTGATTCAGAATAATGATAATAATAATGACAACGCAGAGCCATTGACCCAAGTTCCTATCTTTTCACGAGGAAAAATTCGAAGAATGAAAAAACGGAAAATCGTTTCTCAGGACGAGATCAAGATGTACCGAGCCGTCTTTGATAAGCGAATGATTGTTCCTGGACAATATCAAACCCTCCCCTATGGTTATTGAGTGCGGAGACCTGGAAAAAAGACGACCATCCATTCTGTTCAAAAAACAAAGAATGTTGTATACATCCCAATCCCTAAAAATGGAATCGGTAAGATTGAGCACTTTTCACAACTGGCCTGTATCTTATATCCAGGCAAAAGAGTTAGCAAAAGCAGGTTTTATTTATATTCAATGTAATGATAAAGTGCAGTGTGTGTTTTGTTGGGGTATTTTAGCTAGTTGGGAACGCCATGATTCCCCGATGTCTGAACATTGCAAATATTTCCCTGGTTGCTCGTTTGTCCGGGGTCTGGATGTTGGCAATATTGCAAACTTGTGAAGAGGAAAAAAAAAACAAAGATCCTCAACTTTTTTGCATGTTACGTCATGTCTTTCTTCATGTTTTGCATGTCACGACATGTATTTCCTGTTTTTTGCATGTCGTGACATGCATTTTTTCGCCAAAACAATACCGACACCTGCACAGGGTAGGACGGACTTTTTTTCCATCCCTCAACGTATTATTTTTTGATCTTATCGAAACAAAAAAAGATACATTTACAATGTCTGAATATGAATTTATTCATAGCAGGGAATTCAAATTTAAACACCCGTTCAATTGTATCTTGAGCGGGGCTAGTGGAACGGGTAAGACCGAGTTTTCAAAAAAGTTTCTAAAGTATAAAGAGGATATGATTGATCAACCTCCAACGGAGATTTATTGGCATTACGGTGTGCATCAGCCATGGTTCAGTGAATTTACTGGGATGGTTAAATTTCAAGAGGGCGTACCTGACGTGAAAAAGTTTGATTCGGTCACTCCAAAATTAGTGATTATTGATGATTTGATGGGTGTAGACAATAATGCGCTTGAACCATTATTTACTAAATACAGCCAAAAAATTGTAGCGTTATTTACATGGTTCAAAATTTATTTCATAAAGGTGGTGCCCACCGCACAATCAGCTTAAACACTCACTATTTTGTCCTCTTTAAAAACGTACGGGATTTATCTCAGATAATGTTCTTTGCCAGACAATTATTTCCGAAAAATGAAAAATTTCTTGTGGAGGCCTACCGAGATGCAACACAGGAACCCTATTCCTATTTGTTATTGGATTTGAAACCCAACACTATGGAGGGGGTGCGTTTCCGCACTGGAATATTTCCTGAAGAGTCATTGGGTATTTATCGACCAATCAGAAAATAGCTTTTGAAATCGTTAGGAATATTATTAGCGAAAAAAAATGAAACCGGTCGAGGCGTGAGAAAAAAGTTTTGGAATGGGATATGGAAATGGACAGTCAGAGAGATGGCACCTTCGAAGCGGGCTCCTCATAGACTTGTGAAATACGGACGCATTTTACAGGCAATTCCTCAATTTTCACCTCGCCAAATTAGAGCAGTTATCAAAGAAGGTAATCCCGACTTTATTCGTTGTTTATCCGAATGTGTGGGTAATGTTTTGCGTGGGAACGTTCCTGTGACCCCCTATCAAAAACGAAAACTATCTTGTCACAAGAAAACACTTAGGTTGATTGGCACATCAAAATTACCCATTCACAAAAAAAAGTCAATTCTCGTACAGAAAGGTTCGGGACTTTTACCCTTCATCATTCCCGCTCTGGCAGGACTATTCGGTGGCATGCTCGGTAGCAATCGATGAAGGAATGGAACACGGTAAAAAATTTATTGTTTTACCAGAAGATCTCGCCTCACAAATGCTGAGAGGGTCCACACAAAAATACGACCCGTCTCAAAATATTATACAGAAACTATCCTCTTTGGAAAAAGAACTTGATCATCTTTTAAACGATAGCGCCTTACCGAATGATTTAAAAATTAAATTAGTTAATAATATACAGCAGCGTTTTCAAACATTTTATAATCAGAACAAAAGCAGACTGCACGAACCTGTTTTACAGTCAATGACCGCGAATGTGACGTCAGACAGTGCCGACGTGAAAACCGATACGCCACAGGAAAAAAAAGAAATTCAAACTCCGTCAGGTGTTAGTTGGGAAGATGCGGTTTTGACTCGCATGCCTACATTCTATCTGCCATTTGCAAAAAAATTGTTGGAACGTTTTAAAGCACTGCCCAACGCGGGATGGGATTCTAAAACGGGAGAATTGATGATTCGAGGTGAAAACATTTCTCAAAGTAGTATTTTTGATTTAATGAATCATTTGGTGAAGCAGAGCAAAAGAACCCCGATTGGCTGGATTCAATTCCGTAATCTTTTAACTTCCATTCCGTTATCAAAAGAGGACGTCCCAAACAATAAACAGTGGAAAATTATTTCAAAATTACAAGTTCCCATAGCCAAAAAGATAAACGGAAATACAAAAATACGAGTACAGTCAGGGCAGGGAAAATGGCAGTCTTATCCTCAGCTGTGGAAAAATTATTGAGATCAATTTATTTCGATCCAAAACATCCAGCATCATTTGACGGAGTACAAAAATTATACAGGGCGGCCAAACAGCGAAATAAATCCGTTACCCTGATTCAAGTTAAACAATGGTTGAAAAGACATGATAACTACACTCTTTTTAAACCGGCTCGGAAAAATTTCCCGCGTGGAAAAACGAAAGTGTCCGTTATGAACGAACAGTGGCAGGCAGATCTTATTGATATGCAAAAACAGGCAAAATTTAATGACGGCTTTCGATTTTTACTCGTCGTCATAGACATTCTATCGAAACGCGCTTTTGTAGTACCGTTGAAAAACAAAACCGGAGTTAGTATAACCAAAGCCTTTGAGCATCTTTTTAAGACGGAGGACGTTGACCCGCCTGATCGTTTACAAACCGATAAAGGGCGTGAATTTGTCAACAAAACCTTTCAGACATTTCTAAAAGAACACAATGTTCACTTTTTTACATCACAAGATCCAGTTGTTAAAGCTTCAGTTGCCGAAAGATTTGTGAGAACGTTTCGGTCAAAACTTTTCAAATATTTTCATTTTACTGGCTCCTTTCGCTATGTTGATGCTTTAAAAGATTTGGTGGATGCCTATAATAACAGTTTTCATTCGAGTATTGGTATGGCTCCAAACGATGTAACCGGTTCGAACCAGCATCTTGTATGGCAGCGCCTCTACGGAAAAACTCCGAATACGTCACGACGACGACCGCCAAACGTGTCATTTAAGACAGGTCAGCAGGTACGTATTAGTTCGGCAAGACGATCATTCCAAAAGGCGTTCGAGGGTTTGTGGACTCCTGAAATTTTTACAGTTTCAGAGATTGTATCAAAGAGAAGCCCGCAAGTGTATCGTTTGAAAGACGGGTCGGGTGAACAAATACGTGGAACTTTTTACCCTTGGGAATTACAATCTATTGGAAAAGGCGAAGATAGTTTCTATCCCATTGAGAAAATTCTTAAGGAAAAAGGACGAGGAAATAAGAAGGAATATTTAGTTCGCTGGCAGGGATACAGTCCCGCTTTCGATAGCTGGGTTAAAATTGGGGATTTACAGCATATTTCCAGTACCTAAACAACAAAAAAATGGATGAATTTTATCTGACACTTCCGAGCAATTCAAGCACGTCCTTTTTTCCGAAAAACACAATTTCCACTTTCACAACCAAACTACCAAAAAGATTTGAATTAAAAGAACCCTACGAATGTGCCCTGGCCGAAGTTAGTTATCAACACAGTTGGTACAACATAAGCGGTAATGATGGCGTGTTTCGAGTTATAAGTTATCCCTCTTTCCGCGTTACCATTCCATTAAAACCACAGTTTAAAAGCGCTGACAAATTCATTCGTAAAATTACAGCCAGTATTCAAGAACATCCCATAGAAAAACTTTCCAACGAGGTAATGTTTTTGCTAGTTTTCAATCGTGTTATCGTTTCCCTACCGCGCGGAGCGGAAATTCGAATGTGTCTGCCTCTGGCTCAGTTGTTAGGTTTTACTCAGCCTGATCTTTTACGAGTGTCGGATGAGGAAAATTCAAAGCAAACATTGGTTGTATTTAAAGAAAGTACAACAGCCAAAGACACACCTATCTTTACAGATATAGATCTTTCGAAAGCCCCCTTTTTTTTCGACTTTGAATTAAAAGAAGCAAGTTCTTCGGTCATTAACGAATTCAAAATTCCTCAGGGATATTATTCGAATGCAGCACACCTAACTCAGTTAATGTCAGCTCGTATTAAGGATCGTTTTCGTTACGAGGAGGAAAGAACGCCGGTTCAATTCACCTATAATAATATCACTCATAGAATCACTCTTGAAATAACAGGTTATTTTAAAGTAATTTTAACTCGCGAATTATCTGAACTGTTAGGTTTTATCGGCCAGACAGAATTCCTTCAAACCATAGAGGCTGGATCGGTCATTGACTTGAACGGGGGTTTTTATTCCATTTATATATATTCAGATCTGATTGACAATTCAATTGTTGGCGATGTAATGGCCCCCCTTTTACGTACGGTGCAAATTCGTGGCAAAGATGGTGACTTGCTAACAGAGTCCTATACCAATTTGTTTTATAGACCCCTATTGCGTCATTCATTCGATACAATTACAATATATTTGAGAAATGACATTGGCCTTCCCGTGGCTTTCCAGAGGGGAAGAACTACATTAACCCTGCATTTTCGTAAAATACGACAGTAAGAAGTAAAGCCAACAAAACATTTTGATTGGTGAAAAAAAAAACTCCAACCCTACCCCCCAACCCCCCCACACCTCCCCTTACCCTAGTGCAGTTAATAAAAGAAAAAAGTGTGACTCATTTGTGTTCCGGAAAGAGATGCATTCGATACGATACAACCCCCGCTCTTGTATTTGCTACTATGCAAATCAAATTGGTGGATCGGAATACACCAACAGTGTGCCGTTCTACAGTGGTGTTCGTTATCAAAGAGGGGGTGGAATTGGCAGTATGATTAAATCATTACTTCGTTGGGCAAAACCAATGTTAAAAAAGTTCGCCTACTCGGCAGGTAGTTACGCCCTAAGAAGTGGTAATCGCATTCTGGATGACGTTGAACAGGGTGAAACGTTTCAAAACGCCACCAAAAAACAGCTTCAGCAGACATTGAAAGACGTAATTTCCGGCCAAACAGGAAGTGGAGCTGGACTTGGTAGGTTGTATGGCAAGCGCAAGTGGCTCAGTGCATTCACCGACCAATCCGGTTACAGGTCATTGTCAAGGACGGTCGTTGATGCAGGGAGAAAAAGAAGGAAAACAGCGGTAACAGTGCGTCGGCAGCGTTCTCGTACCACCACCGCCACCAAAAGAAAGCAGAAAAAGAAGACTACATCCAAAAAAGTAAAAAAGAAAAATTCAAAAAAACAACAGCGAGGGCAATCTCCAAAGGACATTTTTGATTCCTGAAAAACGAAATGGCTGGTGAGGGACAATTAATTCATTGCAAGTCTGAGGAGAGTTTTAAAAACGAATTAGATCTTTTCACTCTCCCTCCA
>JAFIDM010084935.1:399848-410039 GCA_023159025.1 Thereuonema tuberculata
CTCAAGTGTCCCACGGACATACGCTATAAGTGTCCCCTACCACTACTGGCGTTATTTTTGATTGTATTAAAATGTTGCAGGAAGGCGCTTGTGATTATGATCTAAAGTGGCAATAATGTACTTCATTTAGGACAGTGGTGTTGTGGTTTGTTCGACAATATGTGACATTCGGCACAATGGTACGTTCACTATGAAGCTCCGAAAATCACCTCGAAGCCCTTAATTCATCCAAGGAAGACGATGGTCATTGTTTCATGGTCCACAGCTGGTCTGATTCATTCTCCTTCTTACTACTATATCAAAAAATAATGACTGACTGTATTTTCAGAAACTTGACATTATAATTGTCCAGCAAACAACCAAATTAAGTCAGTCTTCGTACGCCTATACTTCTCTACAGTAAAACGAGACTCCCACCTTTCAAGCCAGACGAGCCATTACTTGTACCAGTTTAGTTACGAAACCTTAAATTTTTCCTTTGTCAGACAGTATATATATATATATATGCACTAAAGTCTATTAGGCATTGTTAACAGATAAAGACAAATATAGACAATGAGCTGGAGTTTCTTAATCCAAAATGTCGAGATAGTTAAAAAATTCTACATCCGAACCTTCTGCAGTAGTAGGAATAAAATAATTAGTTTGAAATAGATCAAAATTTAACCTGATGCGATATCAATAACAGATAATATAATGTTCGTCAGTCCAAATAACAATAAAATGCAAATTTTCAAAAATAATAATTGGAAAGAGCCATTTCCCTTTAAATCCTACCTTAATTAAAAGATTGACAGAACAAAGAGTACAATCTTTAATCCTGTCTGACCTTCTTATGTCTTGTTTATTTCTTACAATGTTCAAGAAAAAAAAACACATCTTTAATTGTCGACTAATGTTTGAAGAGGGCACTCCTTCTAATAAAATATACGGGGATTGATTTTTTAGTAGTGGTAACTATTTATTTTCTAGATACATAGCGTACATAACTAGTTCTAATTTTTACATGCCTTCGATGTAGCCACCAGCGTTGCGTAAAACGTGTTCCCAGCCGTTTGATGCGTTGGATGCCGTCGGCACTGCCTAATATGTTGATGGTGCGAAGAGAGCGGTCTTTGCAGAACGTCTTTAACTGTTCGGAAGCGAATCCTATGAAGTGGTTCCTTCATTACAGGGATAAGATCAAAGTCGCAGGGACTAAAATCCGGAGAGTAGGGAGGTTGGAAGGGCATTTCCCGGCCCCAGCGCTTGAACAAATCAGACACAGCTCCTGCTGCATGCGCCCTAACATTATCCTCCAGAATGATGAGTGGGTTATGCATAAAGTGTCACCGTTTTCTTCACAGAGCTGCTCGCAGATTGTTTTGCAAAAACAAACAGTTGTACTCCGCATTAACGTTCTGCCGTGGAGGAACAATATGCTTTAGAATAACACCATCCCTATCGTAGACAAGAATCACCATAGCTGTCACATTGGTGGGCGTCTGCCGAGCTTTTGTTTACTCGCGGCGATCCGGAATGACACCACTCGACTGGCGTTTCAGCTTTGGTTCGTAGGATCTGGCCCGGGTCTCATCAATTGTAATCATAAGCCGTAAGAAGGCCTCTCCTTCGCGGCTCCTAGAGCTGCAAGAGAGCACGAGCAGTTATATCGCAGCCATTTCTGCATGTCCGTTAATGCATGTGCAACCCATCTTGAGGCAATTTTTCACATTCTTAGACGGGCCTTCAGGATGTGAAGCACAGTCGAAGGCGCCAGTTCTGTATCTTTGGCTAACTCACGAATCGTGGAGTTGAGATCCGTCTCCACTAACGCCGACACAATCTGCACGTCTTTGTCACTTACTGATGGATGATCAGACCGAGGCATGTCTGACACATTTTCGCGTCCTTCTATGAAGGCTTTTACCCACCTTGCTACCGTTCGGTAAGGTAATGCAGATGCACCGCAAGCCTCTTGCAGTCCTTAGTGACACAGTCGTGCTGTGCGACCTTTAGCACATTCAATTTTTAACCAGCTCCTCTGCTCCTGCTTCGAAAACATTGCGACTGTATTCCGCGACCGCTCTGTTCACAAATGCTCTGTTCTTGTTGTCACTGAGCACGGACATGGAGGGGAAATGGCGAGTTCATTTGCTTGGACGGACGGTACGCATGTAGGTAACCTGTGGTATAAACAATGCCTGACTCCGATGCACGGCGTCGCTATAGCATTGTTGCCGCTACTAAAAAATCAACCTTCATATTATAAAAATAACCACTAAGGAAGTAATAAGAAATCAAAAAGGTTTCGCATCCTTGAGTCATCATCAGTGGAAGTCATCATCAGTGGAAGACTGCCGTTTCGTCCTCGTAAGGCAGAGAAACCCCTTCGATGATAGACCCAGTCCTAAAGAGGATGAAACGGCCGTCCCAGAGTCCCAACGACGATGATTCAAGGGTGCGAAATCTTTTTGATTTCTTATGTGCCTTCCTTGATTGTTATTTTTATGATTTACTTTAAAGGATTTACTTTACTTTCATTTGTTTAAAAATATATTATACCGGATGGTTATAATTAAGGTTCCCCATTTCTGCGAGGTCTGGAGACCGCATTATTGCACGGATAGTAATGCAACTTTGTATATAAGCTATGTGGAGCATGGGGAAGAGAATTCCAACGAAAAAAAATTACTTCAAAAAGTTGCCACCAGGTGAAAAAGTGGCGCTGTGTGAAAAGCGTAATGCATCTTTGACGACCAATCATCAGAAATCACCATGCCATTGGAAACGGAAAAAACGTGTTCTCCTGGTGAAGCTCTATTACCATAACAACAGCAATAGTGTATCAGGACTGCGAGAATATCGTCGTTTGAAGGGATTGCGAACAGGACCCATGATGGCAAGGGGTTTACGAAAGATCATGCAGAAATTCGAAGAGACAGGGGAGTTAAGTGTGCTGCCAGGAAGAGGACGCCGCGCGATTGCTGAGGACGTTGTGCACGAAGTGGCAGTAGCAGTAGCTGACAGAGCGTCAGTGGCCCGTACTCAGCAACCAGTGCGTGAGTACGTGATTTAACAATTCGATGGTCCACGGTGCGAAAGGTTTTGCGGTCCAATCTTTACTGGTACCCGTACAAGATGCAGATACTGAACCAGCTACAGCCGCAAGATCTACAAACGCGGTCAGACTTCACATTTCTTTTCTTGGCTAAAATGGCTTTGGCAGATGAGGCGCATTTTACGCTTGACGGCGCTGTGAACACATAAATTGTCGCGAGCGGGGTTCCTCAAAGCCCCATGTGGTGCATTCCCAGCCGTTGCATTCCCAGAACGTGACTGCATTGTATGATTCACCGCGGATTTCATTCTGGGTCCATATTGTGTTGAGGAGATGACACCTGCACTGTTACGAGTGCACGTTACTGTCAACTCTTGTCATGGCCTGTGCTTCCAAGAACGCGGGTGTTTAGAAACAACAGTTTTCATGCAACACCGCAAATTGGTCTACCAGTAAAGGAACTTCTTTGTTCCCGCTTCGGCGATGATCGTGTTCTGTCGATACAGAGGCGTGGCCTGCCCGTTGACCAGACCTTAATCCATGTGACTTCAGGCTGTGGGGAATCCTGAAAAATGGTGTTTATGAGGGACGCGTACGGACCTTGTCTGAACTGAAAGCCAATATCATTCGTCATTTTGCAGCCATTTCACTCTTCGTGCTACTGTTAAGATGTATTGTCAGAACTATAGAACTATGTCAACACAGGCTTTAAAATTGAATCAATTAATTATTTGCTCCACAAGCTATCCGGTTGAAAATTCAACACTTAGACACGTCATTGTTTCATAAAGCTGACTGATCTTGTGTCACTGCTGACACAGACGTTCACCTTTCGTGACGTTACTCCATCTCCTCCTGTTCGCTCCTCCTTGAAAGTAACTTTGTGTTTGTCCTAAATTCGGTTTATATCTTAATCCATCATGGCACATAGTATTATATGTAGAGCGAAAGAAACTCATCAGTTTTATTATGATAACTTCTATTTTCCTGTGTATTTAATCTAAGTTAAAAGTTAAAGTGTTCCTCTAGAGGTCTGGACAGACCTTTGGGGCGCGGGAGGTCAGGCTCCCAGCATTTCGTAACCAACGGGACGAAGTTGAGGTCGGGTGGTCAGCCCGACGTCCGCCCGCCTTTACCTCCCGGGAAAGAAATTTAATCTAAGTGGGCGTATTAAATATCAAATATTCGCAGTGGTTTAACAAACGATATGCACTAAAACAACAATCTTTGGCATTCAAACATCACTTTAAATACTTTAAGCATTCAAATCGTTAAAGTAAATTGAGTTAATACTTCCAGGACAACATATTTTTTTATCATAGAATATATTTAGTTAAATTCAAAATTATTTTATTCTTATTTTAATTTTTTTTTTTAACTTTCCAGAGTCTTCCTGAATTTCAAAGTAAGTCAAAATTTTATTATAATTTTTTATACGAATAATTTTACTATGAACTCTAATAATATTAACTAGTTAATGTATTATTATGTAAATGTTTGAAACCATGGTTTTTCCCAGCAAAGACAATATGGCGGGTCAAGGACCAAAGCACATATTGCCAAATGTAAAAAAAAAAAAAATTGTGGAAGAATGGTTAGGGATGTATGGTTGTGTCCAGAAACTTCCTAACTATGCGTTCTGTGTTGAGTACCACAGCCTTCTGCAGTTGTGCATAAGTGTTTTTGTGAAGTCCTAGTGTGCTGAGACTGTGGTGCAATGTGTGAGGCACTAGACCAGTGGCAGACAATACGATGGGTACAACACGTACTCGGTCCTGCCTCCACTGCTTCTGGAGCTCGTATGCTAGATCGGTGTATTTACTGATCTTGCCTGCGTGAATTTTCTGCATGTTCTTGCTGATAGGCACTGCAGTATCAATGAGATAGGTCTGTTTATTTACCTTATCAACAAGTGTGATGTCAGGTCTGTTGTGATGTATGGTTTTGTCTGTGTGAATGGGGAGGTCCAAGTATAGCTTATATGAGGATGACTCTAATACGCTTTGTGGTGTGTACTTGTAGTGTTCTTAATAAGTGAGTGTTTGTGTGCTAGCCGTTGATGAACGATCGAAGCTACCTGATTGTGTCGGTGGAAGTAGTCTGTTTGGGAGAGAAGGGGACAGCCTGATATTATGTGGTCGATCGTCTCATGTGTAGTGTGGCAATTCCTGCATCTATCGTCGTGTATGTTTGCGTCGTGTAGAATGTGTTTCTTGTAGTTGCGTGCGGGGATGACTTGGTCCTGTACCGCGATCATGAACCGTTATTATTAAAAATTTCTTACAATTTATGATGATCTGGAAAAGTACTTGGAATATTGTCTAATACTCTCTTAAATAGCATCTATTTCTGATGGAAACTAATAATTCTGGATAGAAACAAATAAAAATTGATTTAAATGGCATAATACAGAGTGATTTCTCATAATATGGACATTTCAGAGATCTATATTTTCCAAGAAACGAAAAGAGATATTCATTTCGCTTTACTCACTTTACTCTGAGTCTCAACCATCCAGAGTAAAAAAAGCAATGCAGAACGCTTGACTATCTATTTTCATAATGTGAAAAGAGGTTCACACCTATTGCTCAGCACCTGAATGTTTGGTCAAGCGATCCTTCTAATTCAGACTGTTCTGCAACTCCAATCGTACAGAGTAAAGTAAAAATGAAAAACACATCATAAAGACTCACTTTGTCAGTGTTGATATTTCCTTTATTAACATTATCAATAATTTTCTATGAAATATGATCTTTTCAATATTTTTTTTTCTTATTTCAGCAGAATTGAGGTAAAGAAATGTTGGTGTCAACTAACTATATATACATTTACCTTGCGACATGATTACATCTTAAAAAAATACGTCAATCTTTGATAATTATAGATATATCCAATTTTATCCTTATTTCATTGCAAGGTAAAGCCGAACTAACGTGACTTTTTTAAGAAATATAGAATTTTAATGTAGAGATTGTTACTTCACTCTAAATATCAATGTAATATTAGAAATGATTAAAATCATTTTAATCTTGAGAATATGGCTTCTCTCATAACTGCTGGCGGCTGCTGGTCGCTAAAACTACCAGGCTTCTCCTGCTGGGCACCAACCGGTGCATAAACTTCTCTCATCTCCGGCTTGGAGGTCCACTGCTCTGGCTGGCTGCCACCACTGAACTGCTGGTGACCAACGGGCGTCTAACTTCTCTCGTCTCTGTCTTGGAGATCTGCTGGTGGCTGCTTGCCACAGACGAACTGGCTTTCTTCTTCCCCGTTGGATGTCAACTGCAGGCGGCTGCTACTTCTCTCTTTTTCTAGTGCTGGAGAACATCTTGTGTGGCTAACTGCCACCGAACGATCTGGCTTCCCTTCTCTTTCATTCCCTGGTTGGAGAATGCTGGCGGCTCCGTGCCGCGGACGAACTGGCTTTCTCTAGCTGCAGGAGCTGTGTATAAGGCAGGCAATGCGTCCATTTCCGCAAACTAAGTGGAAAAGGAAGCGCTGCCGGAACAGTTCACTAATGGGGGGAGGGACACCGTTGTTCCATTTGTCATTTTACAATATTTCAATTCAAATGCAGATCAGTCGACACAGCTCAATTCTAACACAATGAGAAACGAAATATTTCAGTCCATTCGAACAAATCACTCCGAAGAGGTCAATTTCACCTTATAATTTAAATTAAATGAAAAACAACGGACACATCTCAATTCCACCACCAATTCAAATGAAACGTTAGAAAAACAGTTAAAAAAAAAACGAAATAAAAAACAATGAAAAAAAATATATACTCACGAAATGAACGCTATGGTAAACGACACAGCTCAATTCTAACGCAATGTCTCACGAAATAATTAAATCAAAATGAAAATAGATCGAAAGCAATGTTTATTATTGCGTGTGTTCCTTTTACGTCCAATAGATGGAGCAGTTTTTCAAAAAAAGCATGTTTTTGCCTGTCACAGGTGTAACATCCATAAAATTTTTAGATATAAAAACATCGCGTATTCGAATGCAATGTTGTATCAAAATTTCAAAGCAATCGGTGAAGAACTTTCGGAGATTTAAGATTTCTAACAAACGAACATTTATAAACTTAAAATCTCTTAAATGCCATAATATCAAAATACTACATAAAACTTAACAGGAGAGTTTTACGTTGTTAAGTTTTATATAGTATTAACGAACATTTATATTTTTATTTATATAGATTATTTTGATTTTGGTAATTTAAATATATCAAATCAACAAATTTTCAATCTGAAATGAAATTTTAACAAATCAAGGATTACGATATTTATTTTCTAAAAGCTTTATTTTTCCTCAAACTACTTGATGTTTATATTTTTATATTTTTTATGCTCACAAATATTTCCATTTACTTGTAATTTATTTTTGTTTGTATGCTGTGAATTCAAACTTGAGAAGTAAATAAAATTTATGATAACTAAATATTCTATAAATAGTGAAAAATATTAAGAATTATTTAATGAAATAAATCCGTAATTACTTTACAAATTAACATCATAAAAGTGAAAGTTAACATCTTATGGGGTAAGTCACATTTCCACGCAGACAACTGCTACAGAAATGCGGATGGAGTAAGTTAACAGAAGGGAAAAGCCAACGCATTTTGTTTTTTCTTCTCTTCCGTTTCGATTCCGCACTTATGATTTTGGTAATGTCATTTAGTAAGTTTCATTAAAATTGCCCTTTTGGTCATTTCCATGTCCAAGAAGTATTCTTATTAGTGAATCGGAGTGTCATTATTAGTGTTTACCTGCTATTATCTGTTTCATAGCCATCCTTTTCCTTGTACATGCATTTCTTTCTTTATCTTTTAATTTTGTTTTCAAAACCTTTTCATCATCTTTTCATGTTTGAATGCATTAGGTTCCTAAATATTGTGAGACGTTCGACTTTAATTATCCTATCACTATAAAAAATGTTTTGACTTTCAAAGTTATATTTCTAAATTTAGGAATAACAATAAATTAACTCCAGGTTTCTAAATTTAGGTTTCCAACCAACTGACATGTTGAAGTGTTCTCTGATCGTGAGACAATAATCTACTTAACGCTCTTAGTGTGAGATTGACTGAGTTGGTGGAAAAATCCAAAGATATGAATTTCTAAATTCAAAGTTTATTTAATGGGTTAATGAAAAAATTGAACTGCTTAATTGTTAAAAATATACACGAATTTAAGTTTTATTCTTCAAATATTTAGTATAGCTGAATAAAATCGTTAAATCAAGTCTAGGGACAGAGACTAAGATAATCATTTGCAATTTGATAGCAAAAAGTCAAATTAAGTTATCATATCTAAACAAAGATTTTTTTTTATTACTTTCTGAAACAAGAATATAAGATTAAAAACAATACAATTAAAACAATAACCATTCAGCGGTATAGCCCTATACATTATGAAAAAACTTTTACATTTATTCTTCGTATTCATAACAACTCCAAAAGCGATATTTTGCAGACATTCTATAAAATAATAAACCCAAAGGGACTTAATGGACAGAGTATTGTTTAACAGAAGGACATAACCCAGATGTAGAAGTAGAAGTATTATTCGAAATTAATAATATAGTAGATATGTATTTGAAGAATGTATAATCCAAATGCATTCCATGTATTAACAAGGATAAAGATTCACTTATTAATAGTCACACGGGTTTTTTTTCAAGATATTATGAGAGTAAAGGATGGAAAGGTTGCATAAAATACAATGTAATTTCATATGTGAATTCTTTATATAACATGCAGGCAGCACTTTGCATGTACGATATTTTTAATGGATTGTAACTGAATTGTTCAGTTTATGAATTGTAACTGAACTGTTTATTCAAAATCTTGTCCAGTTTCCGAAGTTCTAATTTAGCTGGAAATTTAGCTTGAAAAATTTAGCTTGAAGAAGCAGACCAGTAGGATACCTGTGAAATACCGTTTTGAAGTTCTTATGAATATCAGTAATAAAAAAACACTTTATGATAAAAAAAAAGATTTGCCACAGAATGTTGTCGAACAATTGCGAAACAAAATACAAATACCTCATGACTAGATATGTAAACTGTAAAAAAAATCGCAGCCAATGAATGCAGAGAGCAGCGACGTGGGGCATTAGAACAGTGCATTCAATAAAATTATCTGATCTAACGACTCAAGATTCTTTTTTTAGAAAGGCGATTAAAGGATCAGAATTTGGCGAAAACAACATGAGTCAATGATCCATTCGGGTCTCATGTCTAAGTTCAAGCTGGTAGTTGAAATTGAAAAGTGAAGAATGAAATTTCCTGGCACACATTGGATCTCTTTTTACAAAAAAATCATATAGAAATTCCACTTCATGTCGTAATATTGTTTCTTCATCCCTTTATGATTATAGTAATCCTGTCTCGGATGAACACTTCCAACAGGATAATTGCCTTGCTCATATCGCTCCAATCGCCATGGAATGGCTCGAGATATACATTATGACAAAATGTCTTCGTTTCTTCAATGGCCAACACAGACCTCAAATGTATGGAATATCTTGGCAATAGGTAGAAAGGGCTTTTCATCTCAATACTCAGCCTTCTTCCAAGTTCTAACAACTGCACAATATCGTATAAAAGTCAAGCACAATGCTTCCAGAATCTTTTAGAATCTAAGCCAAGACGAATTCAAGTTTTTTTTTAATGTCAAAAGAGGGCAACAAAATCTTTTAGTTAGATATTCCAAATAATGCTATATTTCAGTTTAAATAATGGATCACCAAGGTTGTTAATTTCAGAAATAATTTAAACATTCCTATCATTTTAATTTATTATTAATGAATAGCTAGAATTGCAGTTTTCCTGAGATGTAATAAAACTATAGATTTTTTAATTTTGTTTTTCCAGATGAAACCGAACAACTACATAAGGAATTAAAAGACATATACAGACATAAACTTCATTCATATGGATCATATGATATGGCGCATCTACTAGATAAGAGTTTCAGTCTTGATGTTGAAGTGTCCAATGGAAACCAAAAGACTTATCATAAAATATCAATTGAAGATATTTTCGAACCTAGGGAAAACATTTCGCAAGGCTATATTCAGAATATAGTAATTACAGGTGAATCAGAAACAGATAACTCTACTCTCTGTAACTATTTGGCT
>JAFIDM010085112.1:3863-20549 GCA_023159025.1 Thereuonema tuberculata
TCTATTTTTAATGAAAAATATAAACAATTTTCCTTAATTTCAGTATATACATTTTTTTTTTTTTTTTTTAAATTTACGCCTTCAGATTCTTGAAGGGCAGTACAAGATTCATCTTTAGGTTTGCAGTTCATCTGTAAGTTGGAAAACATTACTCTCAAAGATGCCCGATCTCCTGAAACGTCTTCCAGAAGCCCAAATTCTTGTTCAAATAATCCAACACATTTTTCTGTATTGCGAACAATCCCACTGACACAGATGGTTAACAAACCATATCTATTGATTGAAGATCGAATGCCACGAGCAGAAGTATTTGGAGTGAAGATTAAACTCATCTTAAATTATCGCGCACACGATAAAGGTTGTGTGTGCCTTGAGCCATGTTGGTTATCAGGGGTAGTAGTCACAAGTCAGGATGCACTTAAAAGCAGCCACGGGTATACTGCGATCGCAAGAATGGCAATGCCGTTTCTGAAGGCTCTTCTAATTATTATTATTACTATGCACAAAACAATGTGTATCACAGCTGCCAGTGCTTTAGCTGGTGTTGGCCTTCAAACGCATCAAATTCTTCCCAAGAATATAGGATGTCGTAATGTATCGGCGCAAAATATGTGCTGATCCAAGCAGTGCGGCTTTTTGGAGTTGACTGATGGAGATTTTGTCTAATTTAGATGTTGTAAGTGCTTACCAAGGTTTTTTGGTATAGCACCCAGTGTGCCGATAACCACTGGAACCACCACTGCCGGCTTGTGCCATAATCGTTGAACCTCGATTTTTAAGTCTTGATAACGTGTGACTTTTTCTAGTTCTTTTTCTTCCACTCTACTATCACCAGGTATGGCTATATCAATTAGCCATACTTTTTTCTTTTCTGTCACTGTCAAATCTGGCTTATTGTATGCTAAGATCTTATCCGTTTGAATTCTGAAATCCCACAGTATTTTCACGATATCATTTTCAGTCACGTTGTTTACAGTATGTTGCCACCAGTTGTTTGTTGTTGCAATGTGATAATTTTTGCAGATGTTCCAGTGAATCATCTTTGCAACTGCATTATGCCGTGTCTTATAGTCCGTCTGTGCAATTTTTCTACATGAGCTGAGAATATGATCCACTGTTTCATCAGATTCTTTGCACAATCTGCACTTTGAGTCCGTTGAAGATTTTTCAACTTTTGCTTTAATTGCATTTGTTCGTAAAGCTTGTTCTTGAGCAGCTAGAATTAAGCCCTCTGTTTCTTTTTTTAATGTTCCATTTGTAAGCCAATATCAGGTCTTATCCATATCTAATTACACAGGTCTGCAAAATTGAAGTTTTTGAAAAATACAAGAGAAGTTGTTGCTGATTTTTATGTTATTTGGTGTGCTGATTTCGAAAATGACCTTCATTTTTTTCCATCACGTCAGGATTTTTTGTCAAATCGATATCGATATTTTTGCTAATAAAGGGATTCTCTTGAACAATTTGGCATGTACAATCTGGTAAAAGTGGTTTTTATCCATTTAAATCTACATAAAATAATATATTATATTCGATTCTTGTTGAGGCAAATTGATTTTTCAGCAATCGATTAATTTTTATAGGTTTAAATCAAATTTTGGTGCAGTTTCTAGCAGAAAATCACCAACATACTATTTTAATTTGTTTTTATTAATGTAACTTACATAAAATAGACGATTGACCAAGAAGAGCAAATATTACGTATGTGTACATGAAAGTTTGAAACAAATTTTAAACTGAGTAAAAAAAACAAATAGAAACTTTTTTTTTTTTTTTTAAGTACGTACTCTTTTTCCTAGGAAACTTCTTTTTGACGTTCGTCTTTTATGTTCAATCTCAGGCCTATCTTGTGTTAACATCCAACAATAGTCGGCGAGCATGTTCTTGTCCCACCTTCCTTGATATTTACGCTCCATATCTTTGATGTCTTGGTGGAACCTTTCGCCCTGTTCTTTGCTGACTGATCCTAAATTGTCGGGGAAAAAGTCCACATGTGAGTGAAGGAATGTATTTTGACACTCATGGAGCAACCCAACGCTTGAAATTTGTCCAGCATATTTGAAGGACAAATAGGCTATTTTTTTTATTATTTTTTTTTATTATTCACACTATTTGTAGTATTACAAATAATTGGGCTTAACGGAAATTACAAAAGAGTCACAGATTTGTAGTAGTCACTTTCAGCATACAGTTCTTATCTTCTTGCGTCACTTCTTAAGCTGTTGATCCATAGGTCTGTTCTCATTGGTGAATCCTGTGCTTGAAATATACGGACAGATAAATGTTTAATTATTATCACAATTAATAATTAGAGCAAAAAATAAATCTAAACTCAACTAGAGTTTCCACAGTTGAAATTAACTAATTTCAATATATCACTAAAAGTAATTTTCAAATTAGGAGCGAGCACTTTTCCGGTAAGTATTTTCTAGTTTTACTTTTATAATATCTTTAATAGTCTATCTTCGATCGATGATAATTCACTACTGGTAAGTTAGGCATTTAATTCTTAACAGGAGCACTTTGATTCAATAAATATTATAGTCTAACTTGATTATAAACCACACTGTATTTTAATAAGTCGCACAATAATTCATTCTCGCAATTTAACGGTAACAGTTGAATCTTGAATTTTTCGTTTGCAGTAATAAAGTCAATGAATAATATAATTCTTCTTACTTCTCGCTTTTCAATTTATTGTTGAATTCTTTAATTTAATTCCTTTAAGTTTCAATAATCTTCGTTACTAAGGTAATGAATAATTGTACTCACTTATTAATGCCTTTAGCTGAGCGCAGGAAGGTTTAGCCGAGTTCACTTCAGTTTTCGGTTCATTCCTCGGTGAAGTCACTTGGAATATTCCACTAGTTGATTCTATTGGCTTACGTGTTCTCAGTTTTGCGGCTGACTTCCCTAGTCCTGATTGGTCTCTTCCACTTGTGTCGTCTAATTCCATCAGAATTCCCTTTTAATTATCTTCTACCGGTGAATTCTTCGTACGCTTCAGAATTGACTTCTTATTTATTCTTCGTGGGACCAAATCTTCTGAAATAATTCCGCATTCTTCGTTATTCTTCCTTCGTCCAGGCGTGTAACTCATCTGACGAGAGGATGACGTGGGCAACCTCTCCAAACAGTTCTATCCAAGGCTTTTTCTTTGACTGACCGAGAGTGAGGCTCACCTCTCATTTAAATACCTTTTCACTGATGACGTCACATTTCATTTTAAATAATAAATTTAAATCTTTTGTTTGAAGCCTGTGTTAATAATTTATTTAACACTTAATATTCAAAAAATAATTATTCACATTTAATTATCGCTTCAATATTCATAACAATTGCTTTACAGTCAGGATCCTTGTAATTACCCAGAAAGTTACTGACGATATCTTTGAAGGCAACCCAAGCTTCTTTTTCCTTTGTTGTCATGCTAGTCTCAAATTCTTTGTCCTTCATAAGCTTGCGGATATCTGGACAAACAAAGATTCCCTCTTTCAACTTGGCTTCGGATAAACCTGGAAACTTTTTGCACAGGTATTTGAAACAATCGCCATCTTTTGGAATAGCCTTCACGAACTGCTTCATTACTCCTAATTTTATATGCAGAGGGGGTAAGAAAACTTTTTTTGGCTCAACTAAGCTGTTCCGAATAACATTCTTGGTGCCGGGTTCAAGATTTTGTCTTTTCGGCCATTGTTTTTTGACCCAATGTTGAGTCTTATCCCGGCTGTCCCACTCAAAAATGAAACATGGGAACTTTGTGTATCCGCCTTGTTGACCAAGAAGCATGGAGATGACTTTCAAATCACCACAAATGGTCCAACCGTGGTCGGCATATTTTATTTTGTTGAGGACGACCGCCAGGTTTTCATAGCATTCTTTTAAATGCACTGAGTGTCCAACTGGTGTAGATGCATACTGGCTTCCGTGATGAAGAAGGACAGCTTTAAGGTACCTTTTCGATGAATCTATAAACAGCCTCCATTCATCTTTATCATAGGTGATATTAAATTTGCTCATCAATCCGGGAACATCAGAACAATAGACCAGGTTCTCCTCTTCCTCAAAGGACTTACCAAATTCCTTTTCTCGATTCCTGTACCAACAAAAAGACGTTCCTTTGGCCAATAAGCGAGGTCAGCGAACCAAGATAAGGATCTGAGGTAAGGATTCGCGCGACGCTATTGGTAGAGAGAGATTGGGACGGGGAGGGAGGGATGGCATCACAGGGGGTATCCAGAGGGGTATTCTGTAGGTTTCACCACGATAGAATGTTGGTCAGGCAGGGAGGGAAGAAATTCAATGCTGAAAAAATTTTTTTATGGTAAATTATCATAAAAATCCAAGTAAAATTGAATTTTTCAAGAAAACGTGACGTGATACAAATTTTTAATTATGTATTTTTAGGTGCTGATATTAAAAAAAGTATAGTTCAGCTATCACTTCTCTTGTATTTTTTTCATTGTAGACCTGTGTTATTATTATTATTATTATTATTATTATTATTAGAATTCTAATTATTTCTTCAGATCCTTTTGGGTTTTGAAGAACCAACTGTTCTTCAAATCCTCAATATATTCTACTATTTAAATAATTTCATTTTAGTTAATTTGTAAATATTATTATTATTATTATTATTTGAATTTGCATATCAAAAAAATTTAAGTACTGATAAACTCTTTCAAGATTTCCAAAATATCATAAATTGTGCATTAAATAACGGTTATTATATGAGTGGCTCGGAACCAGACATGACTAATCCACATTTATGTCGTTTTGAGATAACAGACTTGAAAGTTTCGAAGCTACGATTAAATAAATTGATGGAATCCAGGAAAACAAATGTTCAGTTTATATTTATATATTCTTTATTTCTGTATATATTGATGAAAAAAAAAAATTAGCATTATTGATAGAGCCAAAAATGACTATGATTTTATTAATTGATACCGCCTTTGACTTACAACCTACATTTTATTGGAGCATTGTGTTGGTTAGGCACGGATTAGTCACTTCTGGCGCTAACAGGTTCCATAAGTTATTAAAAGCCAAATATGCTTATATTCTTTTATTAACAAATAAGTATTAAAAAATGTGTAATACAGTACAAATATTGTATAAATTTGGTATTTTAAATTAAAAACATTAATTTGTATTTTTGTTACAGTAGTTTTGTATTTTTTTTTTACATTTAAGTTAAAAAGGATACTGAATTGAGCTAGTGGGGGTGTTATTGTTTTATTTTCTGTTTAGTTTATAATAAAAGGGAATAATAATATAAAAAATTATATACATATTAGGTATATAGTTTAAGATTAATTATTTTCATTACATTCTTCTATGTCACCTTCTAAACCAAAATTTTCGACGATTTCATCAGTACGTAAATTTTTAAAAAAATCGTGATGAATTGGCGGAATATAGGACATAACGACATCAAGTCTTTTTTCTTTTCCTTTGTTATTGCTCTTCCATTGGGGTACAAGTGTCTGATATCTTGGAAAGAGCGATTTGGTCTCCCGCGGTTTGCTTTTTTGGCTATATCCACTTCAAGGAATGGCGTAGATTTATCGAGGTTGTATTTGAAAAATATTATTTGAGGTCTTTCTTTTCTAAGTTGAATCCACCGAATCTTGAGCCACTCCACTTTCACTTTGTTGCTAGTCTCTTTCCTGTTTACAATTTCATCCTCAAGAGACTTACTGCTGAAAAAAATCTATGCCTGTCATCTCTTGAACTTGGAATTTGGGTTCCTTTTTCTTTGCATTTCTTATTACCCTAATCCAATCATCAGGGTGAAAAATATATGGATTGTACTTTTTTTGTCTCTCGATTATACCGAAATCTCGGTCACAGCTTGAAAAACTGTGACCTGGTATGAAAAATTTCAAGTTACATTCCTCAATTTGCTCAACTTTTTGGAGCATGTAGCTTAGCATTAATGTTACTTTAATATTTCTATTTTGTCCACCGCAAGAATCACTGTACAAAGTTATCTGCTTTGTACATAGCGGGAGTTTATTGATATGTTTCAATAAACATGAAGCTACTTCCTGGGCACCTCTCGAAGCAACATGTTCACCCCATACATACATGTGTCCTGTATCCGTTACTTCATCATGTATACCCAAGTTATATGTCCAGTATTGGCGTTTGTAATATGCTATCCCTGTTGTTAATTCGGGCGTTGGCAAAGTTTTTTCTAAATCAAACACCAGAACATGTTTGGTTCCATTACTGCATTTCGCTTCCTCGATATCCTCCTTTTTCAGTTGTTTAATGTCTTCCACTGCCTTTAGATGAGAATTGTGGCCGATTACTTCATCTTCGGATGGTGAACTTTTTGCTTTAAATTCATCACATGTCCTACATGTATCCTTTAATGGTGGATGAAACGAAAGATTAAATTTATTATTGAAAATATGCCTAAACATAAAAATGGACAGAGGTGTTTTAGAAACTTCACTGCATTCCTTTTCGTACATCTTGTACATAATGGAAACATTCAGATGAGGCGATAAATATCTCTTTTGCGAGTCCCTTCGACAATAGTGGCTCTCATAAGCTGGAAATTTACTTATAAATGATATGACAAACGTTTCATCCTCAGATTTTGTCTTATTGTGTGGAACGTGTTTCCCACGACGATCTTCAGCCGGTCCTCCCAATAAGATCTTCGCTTTTACTTTATTGTGAATAACACCGTCACGTAATCGCAATGTGTCCTTAAAAAACTTTTTACAGACAACTTTGTCTTCTCCATATTCATCAGTCAATCGGTATATTCTGGTGTACTTACGTGTAGACTCCGTATTCTTGTGTCCATAAGATCTTTTAACGTTAATATTTTCAATTTGACTTGTAATAAATGCCGACTTAGCTGGTTCATCCAGTTTGCAAAAGTTTTGAAAGATTGCAATTTTCCTCTCATTTGGTATGGCAAGGGAACATTTTTTCTTGCAACCACACGAGTTTACATTACAGTCTATTTTTTTTTTTTAATACACCGGTTGATGACACACATTCCTCTCGCAATTGTCTTTTCCTTTTTCTAATATTTTTTTTATGATATTCGGAATTGAGTTGCCGTTTTTTCGATTGTTTCGGTTCTGGTGTGTCTCTTGTGAGTAATTCTTGATCACCTAAAATGTATAAGAAATCACATTAATTTTTACAATATGTAAGAGCCAAAAATGACTAACCCTCAAATGTCAAATAAAATATTTGACTGCTGACATAATTTCAATAAACCTTTAATTACAATATATTTTTACATAATAATGTGTATAAATACCTTCTGTATCAGTTGAATTACTCTCTGGAACATATTCACTGTGATCACTTGAGAAATCATCGGGTATTTCTTCGAGCATTCGCGATATATCACTCACGTCCGCCATTTGTCATGTTGAATAGTCACATTTGGCGCCAAATATCAGATTGTTTTAACTTAGTACCAAAATGTGCAACTAGGTGGCAGTACTTGTAGTACTTAAAACTCACATAGTCACTTTTGCTCTGATAGATATGGAAATAAAGATGTGAGATACGTGCCTAACTCATTTTTTTTTTTGTTTGTGGGTTGGTCATCTTTGGCTCTGACCCACTCATATATATTATTTTTATAGATTTTGAGAAAGCATTTGATAGTATTAATCATAAGATATTGATAGAAAAATTATTTCATATTGGAATAAGAGGCAATATGATAGAAATATTAAAAAACTATTTAAAAAATAGAAAAATAAGAATTAATTTAAATTCAAAATTAGGTAAAACATATAAATTAAAAACAGGAATTCCTCAAGGTTCAAACTTAGGACCACTTTTATTTATTTTATACTTAAATACATTATATAGTACAATATCAACATCAAAAATTTTTGCTTATGCTGATGACATCATATTGATAAATTTAAATGAAAATTATGAAACTGCAGAATACAATATACAAAAAGACTTTAATAAATTAATTATTTGGACACACAATAATAAAATGAAAATAAATAGTGAAAAAACAAAACTAATGATATTGAAAACAAAAAATAAATTTTTACATACAAATCCAGTAATAAAATATCATGATTATAATTGTTTATTAGATGATGACATAAACTTCCAAAGTTGTAATTGTGAAAATATTGAAATTATTAAAACAATTAGATATCTAGGTTTATATATTAATGATCAATTCTCTTGGAAAACACATTATTTATATATATTAAATAAACTTAATTCATTAATATATATGTTTCAACATATAAAGGGTATCTTTTCTATAAGATACAAGATGTTAATATATAAATCATTTATAGATTCATTAATAAATTATGGATTATGTTGTTGGGTACATTTAGATAATACAGACACTAATAACATAAATAGAATATTAAATAAAATAATGGATTACATAATACAAGATTATTGTATATTAACAAAGAATGAAAAAATACAGATAAGAATAAAATATAAAATTTAATGCCAAGAGAAAAAATATTATATTCTTTAATAATAAATAACTTTTATAAAATTAGAAATCAAATTAGAAATTATAACTTAGAAAATATTACTAGAAATACATTAATAAAGATTTTATATTATGAAAATCCTAAGAACAACTTTGGATTAAGAAATAAAAATAGAATTCTATTAAAGATTTTTATGCAAATTACAAATGAATTAAAACAAAATAAATTTAATAAAATAAGTATATTAAAAAGGCAAATACTGAAAAAAATAATATTTGGCGAAATTATCTGGAATATTTAGGTATTTTTGATTATATATACTATATTTATATTTTGTGTGTTTTTGGTCTTGTGTATTGATATTTTGTTTATATATTTTTTAGTTGAATAATTTTGGCATGAGAGATTGTTATTTAAAGTTTTATTTTCACAATTAGATTTAGAAATTTTTAATGTTATACAGTATAAACATTTAAAGAAAGAAATTGTAATTAGAATAATAAGTAAAAAATAATTTGGCAACCTTAAATTTTATTGTAATGAAGGATATTTATAATAATTTTCTTTTTGTATTTGATTTTCTTTTTGTATTTCTGTGATATATTGATTTTTATATAATTATATAATTGAATCTAATTTAAGTATAATTTGTATAATTGCGTAATTTTATAATTTTTATATGATTTTATATGATTAATACTTTTTAAATTACAAATATAAATTATTTATACTTTCAGCACCTGCATCACAGGATTTCATTTTGAAAACCTAGCAGGACTGAAATTTTAAATTTAGAAAAAAAAAAAAAATAAATAAAAAAAAAAAAAAAATGTGCTTGTAATTGTATTATTATTATTATTTGATTTGTTAATAAGCTCTGTTGTCTTGCTTAGATACGTGAATGACTTTTACATTTCATTCCATAATATTTGAAGTTTTAATCATGTAATTTGGAAACAATGTATATAAATATTGTTGGAAATTAATATTTATAATATATACGTATATATTATATTTACTGGGTTTTAGCAGAGTGCTACAAATATAATGAGCAGAAATAAAAGAGATGAGTGGGAATTTTTTTTTTTTTTTATAGCACTTATAGCGCTGTTACACAATCTCCGATCGTAATAGTTCGGATACTTCCAAAAGTTCTAACAGCTAATAAATTGTATCTTCTCAATTAAAAATATTAAAACTGATAGAGTTTATAATATCCTCTCCAATAAGCTTACAGCTTTCTTCTAGATAAAGTTTTCCCTGTATCTATTGAATTCACTTAGGAAAATGGTTCCAATCAATTATTCCAGCAGGATATCTGACTACTGGAATTGTCCATGTGTTAATGGCTTTAATTGTATTTCCACCATTCAGTTTTGATTTTAAAATCTTTCGAATTCTTTTAATGTATTCTTTCTGAGTGAGTTCTTTAATTCTAGTGTTCAGAATATTGTCAGCTTCTAATATACCAAGGTATTTGTAACTTTCATTGTTTCTCAATGATTTCATTATGGGACCATTTTCCAGTTTTATTCCCTCTAATTCCTGCATTTTGCCACGTTTCATTGACAAAATTGCACATTTTTCAATGCCAAATTGCATTTGGATATCCCTGCTAAATTTTTGGACAACGTTTAATAGTGACTCAAGTTCAGCAAGGCTTTTCGCGTACAATTTCAAATCATCCATATAAAGTAGATGGTTTATCTTTCCAGTATGTTCAGAAACTTGATAGCCCAATTTTGTTTTGTTTAAAATTATAGAAAGAGGAAACAAGGCGATATTGAACAACAGTGGTGACAGTGAGTCTCCTTGGAAAATTCCTCTCATGATGTTTACTTCACCAGTTTGTTCACCATTTACCATTAGCAAAGTCTTTCAATTTTTCATACTTTCCTTTAAAAACTTTTGTATGTTTTTGCTAATCCCATAAATTTCTAAACAGGTTGTAATCCAGCTGTGGGGCAATGAGTCGAATGCCTTTTTATAATCTATCCACGCCATGTTCAAGTTAGTTTTTCGTCGTCGTGAATTTTTGAGTACCATTTTGTCAATTAATAACAGTGCCTCTTGACATTTTAAAGTTTCCTTTCTGTTCGGCTGGATATAACAGATTTTCCTTAAGATGACTGTAAATTAATCTTGCAAGTATTCCTGTAAACAATTTGAATGTTGTAGGAAGGCATGTAATTGGTCGATTGTTGCTGGGTTCATTGCCCTTTTCTTGATCTTTCATAAAGAGAAATGTGCGGCCTGTTGTAAGCCAATCATCAGAGGTGACGTCTTGAAGATACTGGTTAAATTGTGATGCAAGGCGTTGATGCATTCTTCCCAAATATTGTAACCAATATCCATGCAGCTCATCTGGTCCAGGTGCACTCCAGTTTTTCACTCGCTTTGTCTGATTTTTAATCATTTCCATTGTTATCATTACATTTTCCATTTGTTTTCCCTTTGTTTCTTTACAAATGTCCTTGATCCACGTGGCATCTTTACCATGTTCAACAGGATTTTCCCAAATTTCTTTCCAAAACTTTATGATATCTTCTTTATGTGGTGGTAAATTCACTTTTGCTGTGTTTGCTCCTAATGATTTATAAAATAGCCGCTGGTTTGTTCGGAACTGGGTGTTTTCTTTAAATTGTTGTATGCGCCCACTGTATCTTTCGATTTTCTTTGCAGTAGCTGTAACTCTTTGTTGTACTTCCATGATTTCAGTAATAGTTTTATTTTCAAGGTCGTATCTTCTGCAAAGTAAATTTTTTGTCTTCTCTTTTTAAGTTTTCCATCTTTCATGCATTTTAAGTTATTAATATCTGCACGCATTTTGTTTATTTTCTGCTCTAATCTAATCTTCCACTTTCAGAATGCCTGAAATTTTCTTTGTTGGCAGCTTATATCTCAGTTCTGTAGTTATAATAGCAGCTGTGCTATACATAAGTTGGTTCGTTTGCTGTAAAGTCTCAGTTGGTAACAGATTAATAACCATGTTGGCATCCTGCAATAAACTTTTCACCTCTTTACTTCGTAATTTATGCAGTATAGAAAGTCTTTGTTGTTCTGCATTTTGGCTTATATGATCTAATATTTTCGCCTGCAATAATTTTTATTGCTCAGTCAGCTCTAGGTTAATTGTTTCTTCTTCAGCTGAACATTTTCTTCTGTTGTTGTATCTTCCAATATTCTTCGGCATCTTCGCCTCTAATTTTGTTAATTTCTATTGAATGACCATTATTCTGTGGGGTTACTGGTGTAGCCGATTTTTCTAGTTCTTGCAATTCCAATGCTGAGAATAACTTGTCGAATGATGAATCTTCGCTGATTCATAATTCTTTGCTCTGTTGTCATTGTCTGGATTTTTTTCTTTTCCAGATTTCCATCATTCTTTTCTGAAAACCACGTACTGTTGAATTTGCTTCATAGTAACACTTCACGATTTTGAACCATTGTCCACTTTTTTCTTTTCTTGTGTTCCAGTAGCTTTTCAGCAGCTTGTCCTGGTTCCTCAACAGTCACTGCTGAGCCCTGTAGCCATAGCATCTGACACGGCCCTTATTGACCCGGGCAACGACCGATCCGGTATAGGTTTCTTTGTTTTTCTCCTCATGGTTAATGGGGGGGGGGGACACAGTTAGTCTGGCTTCTCAGTTTAGACCTGTCTGGCTTGGGTGACCCTTCTGGTAGCTACGCTACCGCCAGCATAGCTCAAAACTACACTGAAGTATGCAAGCCCCTCCGCCACGTCAAGGCCTGTGTCCGTGGAGGGGTTATTATTATTATTATTATTATTATTTATTGTATATCTTATCAATTGTAAATAGCATTAAAATTGTTAATCCTTTCAATTTGCAATTACTGCTCCTTCGAGAATGAAGGCTTCCCACCCCTTAAAACAGCCTCTTGACAAGAGCCACCAACCACAGTCCGTCCCAACAGGGTGGAAAAACGCCCCTGCCACTGAAGGAAAAGATCCTGTCCTCCCTACGGCGCAGACAGTAGCGCTCATTTCCTGGATACTCAACATCCCCGCAGCGTTACATTAGAATAAACATTCGGACCTTGCTCTTTTCAAGTGCAAATTTTGTCCTAAACGATTTTCTAATTCCTCGAAACTTTTAATTAAACATTTTCTCAGAAAAATCTGTTGTGAGGATTCGTAATGACCACAAACATTTTAAAATTCTTTTGTGTGTTTATGTGAGGTGCCGAATTTAAGTGGAGGAAAACAGCTCGTTGAACACATGGTGGGTAAGAACTTATACTTCCCGTGATAGTTTCCTTGTCGGAGGGACGAACGAGCGCTTTACTCGAATGCTGCCAGAGGGAACTTTGAGGTTGAAAGTTCTGGTGCAATATGTTTCAAATTGTTCAATATTAACATCACTTACATTAGATAACACGAATAATATTACTTAAAACCTTTTAATCAACTCCTCATCTATTCCTGAAGATTTGGATGCTATACTAGGATCAGCAAAATATCGTCTAGCTGTATTCCTGTTAGTAGTAGAGCCATAACCTTGCTTTGGGCCATCTGGATTAATATGCATATTTTGTTTTAAATTCTGAAGCACTATCTCTTTCTGCTGCTTCACTTCAGGATCGTTTTGGTCTCCACGGTTTTTTGTTTTTGTACCTGTAATAATAAACAAACAAGTAAATTATCTATTTCACCCATTGTAAAATATTATTTATCAAAAACAAATCGTTTACATACCCAGTCGATAAGATAGCCAGAACGAATTCTAAAAATCGAATGTAGGCATGGAGGGGCGAAATGCCAAACTTCAAGGCAGCTTCATCTGCAGGCTTAGACTGAGTCCATGATGATGATCCTCTCCCTGTTTGCTTACAGATGGGACACTGTACTGTACTAGTGCTTGTCAGTGCACACAAAGCTTTGCCGTTAATCATCGTAAGTTGCAAAGAAAAGTTTATTTCTGCTGATTCAATATTCAATGGCTGCAAATCATCAATTTGTTTTTGGATATGTTGTTGTTCTGATGTGATGGCTTCTTTGGTTTCCTTAATGAATTGAAGCCTTATGGGTCGACAAAAACGTGTAGAGCTTGGGCGTGGATTTTTCCAAACTTCACCTTTTTCGCCAGTCAATTTTAAGGGAACAAGTGATGTAATGAACACGCTTTCATCGCTGAATTTCTCATGTTCCCAACCTTCCCTATATATAGATTGTCCAGATGATCCATCAAATCCCCATTTGCATATCAAATCAAATGTACCATGAAGACTTTCGAGTGTTTCGATAATCCTGCTAACCGTGTGGTCCAGCAAATCCTGTAATGGAACTTCACAGCTCACTTCCGAGCATTGAATGTTTTGCAGATAAGTCAGTTGTTTTGCCTCTACTAATTTATTATAAGATGAAAAGGGAAGAAAAATCTATAAAATGCACAAATTCGTTAGAATTGTTTGCTTTTAACGCATTGAGCCATTATCAATAGCAATCTGCGACAGCTGTTTCGTCCTTGTTAGTACTCATAAGCCAGATTTAGCCTTGATAATGGAGCTCGGAATGCGTCGGTATCTATGATTCCGTCATTTTATAGATTTTTCTTCCCTTTTCATATTACATCAATGCATGTTAAACCTTCTTTATTATTAAGTTTTCGACTTTTCCTTAGGTCTTATGCCTTTATTAAATGCCTTTCGAGCTCAGCACAAAGCTGGCCGAGGTAATTTTCCTGTACTGGTTACAGCGTTTTTTCTTTAGTTGTTAGCTTTCAACCGGGTTCCACTTCCGAGAGCGGAATCATAGGTACCGACGCATTCCGAGCCCCATTATCAAAGCTAAATCTGGCTGATGAGTCCTAATAAGGACGAAACAGCTGTCCCAGATTGCTATTGATAATGGCTCAATGCGTTAAAAGCAAACAATTCTAACGAATTTGTGCATTTTATAGATTTTTCTTCCCTTTTCATATTACATTAATGCACGTTAAACCTTCTTTATTATTTAATTTATTATAACTAGGATAAATGTCGGCTTGTTTATCTTTTGAAGACAATCGTATTAAATTACAAGATTTTTTGGATAACTTTTCTTCCACGATAAGAGATAAGGCTTCTTCTGGTGAAAAGGGTATGTATTACTTCTCCTATCTATTTAATTTACAATAAATATTTTTTGAAGATGCCAGGCTAGTGCTTCCAAAAAGTTTGATACAAGCTGATCATGCTCGGTTGCCCCTTCTTTTAAGACCTATAGATAAAATTCTGGCAGCTTCAGGAGTGGTTACATGATCCACTTCACTCTTTATAATTTTTTTGTGTACAATCACGTGCTGCTGAAAACTCTTTCTTTGGGCAACCACGTTTTCTGGAGCTGGACTGGGCAACAGCGACATTCGCACCACTAGGCTATGGAGTGGCTGGAAAAATTAATTCTACTTCTAACCATGACGAGTTAGCTTATTCAAATCTGGATTGTGAACGATTAGATTTTTTCCATCTTTCAACATATTTTTTATTAAACTTGTATAAAACGTCTTTTAATTCGTCTTCTTTCGGTAAGTTATATTCATTTAGCAGCACCCGGTTATAAAAGACTTCAAATGTTTTTGAAGCAGACATCAGAACTCCTAATTATCTCTTGTCGGCATGTCTTGAATTATCTGAAACAAAAACCAGTAATTGTACATTTCGATTACCTAATATAAACAATTATTATGAATTCAACTCTCTAAGTCACGAATAACTTATAAGGCGTGCACTAAAAATGCGGTGAAAAAATTTGAAATACACTTAACCCTTTGCGGTCTTAGGCAAATCCCAAAATGTCCACAGCCAGGACATCGTATTTTTAAGTGTTGTGGGGAGCGTAATGACAAATGTCTTTTTTTTTCAAAACTATAGATTTTTTTTTAAGATTTAATGTTAAAATATAGAAAATTAAAATAGAATTTAGATATATAATAGTTAAATTATAAGAAAAAATTAATAATTTTTAAAATTTATCATTATGTGAAATCTTTTGAAGCATTCTCCTGGACACATTGCAGAAGGAAATGTGAAGGTTTTACAATAATAATATGTTTCCTTCCTTTCTTCTTCCTTTTACTTTTCTATTACTGTACACTATGCAGTCTTTGTGCTTTTTATTTTCAAAATCGTCATCTAAAACACTACAGCGCTTTCGTTTACACGTTAGGAATAGTCAATGAAGGACCTGCCATTTTGGTTTCCTAACAGGCAATTCGGCTGATTTTTCCACAAAATATTTTAGCAGATGCTCAATAGATGGCGCAAAACGTCAACAAAAGACACTAGAAATAGCATATGACTTCCACAGCGGTTTATTGTCGACAAAAGACAATGCATACATACATACATACATACATACATACATAGTTCTCTGCCAAGGGCAGGTCCTTCACTGCAAACCCAGCATTCTCCAATCTTTCCTATTTTCTGCCTTCCTCTTCGTCTCCACATAAGATCCATTTACCATAATGTTGTCGATCATCTTAAATCTTCTTCTGCCTCGAACTTTTTTACCGTTCACCATTCCTTCCAGTGCATCCTTCATTAGGGAGTTTCTTCTCAGCCAGTGACCCAACCAGTTTCTTTTTCTCTTCCTGATCAGTTTCAGCATTATTCTTTCTTCACCCACTCTTTCTAGCACAGCTTCATTTCTTATTTTGTCTGTCCATTTCACATGCTCCATTCTTCTCTATATCCACATTTCAAATGCTTCTAGTCGTTTCTCTTCACTGCGTCGTAATGCCCATGTTTCTGGCCCATACAATGCCACACTCCACACAAAGCACTTCACTAGTCTCTTCCTTAGTTCTTTTTCCAGAGGTCCGCAGAAGATGCTCCTTTTCCTATTAAAAGCCTCCTTTGCTATTGCTATCCTCCTCTTGACTTCTTGGCAGCAGTTCATATAACCACTTATAGTACACCCTAAGTATTTAAAGTTGTTCACTTGTTCCAATGTCTCATTCCGAATACTTAAGTTTATCTTCTTTGTCTTTCTTCCGATAACCATAGTCTTTGTCTTGTTTACATTTATCTTCATTCCATATTGTTCACAGCTGTCATTCAGCTGCAGTAGCATATCCCTTAGTATCATCTCCTCTTCTGCTAACAATGCCATATCATCAGCAAATCTTATGCACTTTATTCTTCTTCCTCCTACTATCACCCCTCCCATGTTCTGAAAACAATTCTTCACTAACTCCTCTAAGTAGATGTTGAA
>JAFIDM010085112.1:20949-53456 GCA_023159025.1 Thereuonema tuberculata
CAATTTTCTTCAAGATTTCCATAAGTTTATTCCAATCCACTCTGTCAAAAGCCTTTTCCAGGTCCACAAATACTGCATATACGTGTTTATTTTTTTCTAGATATCTTTCGCCGATTGTTCGCAGCAGGCCACCATCCAAAAATGACATTGTCGATTATATATCGATAATGGACCAGACTGGCATTTCCTCAATGTCAATTATATGTCGACATAAGACCGCAAAGGGTTAACTCACCAAAACGAAATTTGTTCTCAAATACCTTGTTCTCTCTACAACTGAACAGTAGCACTGCCATCTACCCCCTAAACACTTACTGCAATCTCAAAATGACTGTTTTGAAGGGGTTGACTGAGAAAATCCAGTGCATCACCTAACCGCCATTGGAAGGGCTGGAGGTCATTGCACCCTCCTCCTCTCCAACTTTTGTTCACTCTTTCTGCTCTGTATCCTTTTATTGGCAGATTGTGGCAGATAAACTTGATGAATAATGTTACAGCTATCCGTAGTCTACTATCTGGAACAAATAACTGCTTGGCCTTTTGCAGCTTTTTTGTTTAAAACCTTCCTTGATGTTTGAAATATTACTAAACAATAGATCTAACTTTAGAAGTATCTCATTTCTTTAAATATTGAGGTATGGCATATGTTTAGGGATAATTATATAGGGCATTTCATATAGTTTAAAAATATACTAATTGATCTCAACTGCGGAAAATCACGCCATTGACAGTATTCTTCTCTCGTACATCTGACTTTACTTCTGAGTGGAAACCATAAAAGCTGTCATGTTTGATCAAATTAAGTGGTAATGCGGTTAAACTTGAGAATCTGGCACAGGTGTGGAACGAACTTTTTTTTTGACTTAGTGATGTAATCGTTGTTTTCGCACTACATCCAAGATGGCGGACGTGATTTCGTGTTGAAATATGAATGGATGAAAATGGCGGGGTTATTTACTAATACATACATCCTGCAGCTGAGCCAACCTAACTTAACCTAACCTAAACCAAATTGTTTTTGGTGCATAATGAAATGGATTAAAATTAAGGGTTTATTTAGCAATGCATACATCCTGCAGCTGAGCCAACCTAACTTAACCTAACCTAAACCAAATTGTTTTTGGGTGCATAATGAAACGGATAAATAATGCGGTTGCTTATCTTATGTTTCTTCGTCAGACGTTTTAGGAGGATAGATTGTTTTAATATCTTCCAGGAAGGCTTGAAACATCTGTGTGAAGTTGAGGTGTTGATTTTTTCGTCTCCACATGAATTCGGCTAAATAATTTTGAATTGGTCGGCACATCGTTTTGTCCCCTCTCTCCGTAGCTGACTCTTGATAATACTCCATGCACCTTCGATTTTGTTGGTATGAGCGCCAGTTTCCTGGTCCTTGAAGGTAATGCTGTGGTTAACTGTGAGGTGTTGGTATCCCTCATCAGTTAACGTAGCATACGATGGCCAACCATCTGAAATAATGGTGGTTCCTGGAAGGATATATTTTTTGATCATATCGATCAACACCTCCTTAGTGCGGTTTTGCACAACAACGAAGAAACATTTGTTTGTTTCTCTTTCCACTCCACCAAACAACCATTCACCTTTCACAGGCTTACCTCTTCCATACTTTCTTTTGTCGAACAAACTCTCATCAATTTCTACAATCACACCTTTCCCCCCTATGGGGGAAGCTTCATTCATCAAAATATCCATACATACTTCTTGGCAAAAGCTCTTCCAATCAGCGACAGTGTTACTAGCAAGATTCATTTCATCCATAATCCATTCACTGCTTGTCTTTTTGACCCATAAATATGTAATCATTAAGACGTTAATCATACTCAAATTACTGCCTTCAAACCATGTACCCTTTCGCACAGATCTACGAACATAATGTCTGTTATCCTTCGCTGACACACAACAAAACCACGAATAACCATCATTCACATCCGTTGTTTCAGTCAATTTCAGTTTCTTAGGACACTTTGGACATTTATACTCTTTCGCAATTAGACCAACATTCATACAAAAGTCAATAACATCTTTCTTGCATCCATCTCTCAAACTCGCCAGATAAACAAAATCACATTTACCCTCTGTTAACCTTCGACAAGCATCCATTGTTTGGCAGGCAGAACAAAGAACAATTGAAAAAGAACAAAGAACAATAGAAATCACTTGACCCAAAAAAAAATATATCTCCGCACTACTAAACAAATCAGAGATATTACAAAAAACCACGTGGTGTGTTGTTCCGCACCCAATCACAACCTGTGCCGGATTCTCAAGTCTAGCCGGTAATGCAGTGGCATTAAAATTTAAAAACAAGTTGTTCTATAGGATGTGGTAGGAATGTATAAAAGTTAAGAAAGGTTTGAAATAAAAAAAAAATAGTTCGATTTTGTGATTTTTTGCACCATGATTACTGAATCAGGCCCACTGCGACGCAACGGCCAAAGCTAGTTTACCTTGAGACCTAACTTCAGCTAAAATCAAATTGGTTACAAACGTCTTGCCAGTACCATTTGGAGTATCCAAAAAATATTTTTCCTTTGTTTAAGAAAACACTAACTGTGAATCATTTTTAGAAATATAATTCTGTTTTGAATAGTCAATGACCAACTTTTAGCATATAATTGCTAAATTTATTTAAATTATACTGTCTCCGCAACGCTTCTTCTAAAGGATCTCTATTATTAGGATTATTTTGCTTTGATGCCGGTTGTCTGAAATACCTAAAGATTTCTTGCACATCTCGTGATTCTTACATTCTATCATTATAATCCCTTCGTTGTGTACTTCATCAGTATATTATAAAGTCATGTCATGATTGTCATTTCCAACTCTATTTAAGATGTCCTCACACAAATCTTTACGAAATTTATTCAATAGTTCGATCAGCTCAGATGGCTGGCAAAATCTTAGGATGATAGTAAATAATTCTCAGTTTTGCTACTGACTCTGAAATAACTGCATCTGAAAGAGTATTTTCCCAGGGTTAATCTCCTTCTAATAAATTTAGTTCCTTGCAGGCGCCTTGATACGTGGCCAAAGTAATTCCATTCACCGTTCTAAGATGTTCGAAAGAATACGATCCGTGTACATAGAATGCTATTACCTGAGAATATTACTGCTATGTTTGAGTTGGATGAACATTATAAACACGGCCTAAAGCTTCGTCTTTTTTTAATACCAGAGAATCCATCAACAGCTTGACTACGTTTTCTTATTGAATTTTTTTTTTGTCCCAGTTGTAATATTGGGGCACTTCATTATATAGAAGAGTTTTTGAGAAACTATCGGTTTTACAGAGATTGAAAAAAGCCGTGAGAGTCGTTGTAGGAGGACTATTAACCCGATCCTGGCGGTTTTCGTTGTTAAAGTAAATTCTTTGTCTGTTTTGCAGGTGAACCGCTAAATGAACTACAGGTGGGAAGCGTTCATGAATCAGAAAGAGGAAGGTTCTCCAAACCACTTCGGATGTGCTAACATAGCGATCATTAACATAAGTTATTTTTCTACCTCATCGTTATTATTTTGCAAAGAAAATGTAGCTTGATCAGAACGTTTATGAATCTACTTTCATATATATTTTATTGCTTTGACCGACTGCCAACATTCTACGTTAATGTGCGCGTTGAAACTTCGCGAAAGAACTGGATTATCAGGGACAACCCACCTATTGTCGCTCATTTCAGTTCCCCTCATACGTACAACTCCTGTATTTCCCCCGCAATATGGAGCTCTACGCCTGAAAGTCGGATAACAATCATCACCAGTTTGTGTCTCGGAAATAAAAGTCCTTGTTTTTTTTTGGAGCAAATGTTTTCTTTCACAAATTGTGATGTCTGGTTATAGGATCCACGTATCATGTTTTTTACTACAATATTGTAAAGTGTAAGATCTCGTTGTTTGTCGGGTATTTCAGCCCTTATGATGTCATCTATAGAGTCTGGTTGTACTTTGTTTGCAAACCATAGCAAAATTTGGGCATGCGGTAAGCCTCTTTTCTGCCATTCTACGCTATAAACATTCTTCGCCTTAGTCGTCCCGAAAATATATGTTTTTTTTAAAAGGTTTATCATTTTGTTAAGTTTTAAATGAAACACTCTTGAAATTAAATCATGTCTGTCATGTGATAATGATCTGGAAATAACTCAATTTTATTTCTGGCCATTCTAGATTACATGTAAAGGTGATCAAGAGATCTGGTCTTCCAAAGTTTCTAATGTACGTCATGGTGTCTTGATTCTTTTCGTTCATATATCTTGGAGATCCCAAAAATGAAGAGGGCAATATAACATGCTGACCACATTAGAAGCATCTATATTCTGATCATTGATAACTGGGTCTCGTAGGTGTATATATTCATCGGCCCTCAATTTTTTTTTTTTTGATTCCTCTTAATGAACTCAAGCCTCTTAAGAGATCATTATTGCCGCCATTCAACACAATATTGATTAAACAATCCTTTAAAATACAACGATGATTTTGCATGCACTACTCATATTTAAAGAAACAAGGCGAAGCTCATGCATCAGCTTAAATCACACTTTACTAATTCAAATGTTAAAATACACTTTAAAAATATTAAAACACAATCGATTTCCGATCCGAGTGGATTCTTCTTCATGCTGAAGAATTACAAAATAAAAGGCGAGATTGTATACAAATAGCAAAGAATTTTAATTAAATTAATGTTAATATTGTCCAATGGGTGACGCTTGCTTTCTTCACTTCCTGACATCATCCTTGCTGCAGAACAGCCTATGCCAGCGACACCTGGTAGGATACACAGTGAACTACCAACCACGCCCTCTGTTGCCAAACAGGAGAAACTCGTTCATAACTCTGGACCGAACCTCCTAATTGCATAAACAAATTGATGTCAGGCCTCAAATATCTGCAAATAAAAACTAAAACAAAATGACATATAGCAAATTATTGTTGATGCAATTTATATATATGGGACTGTGGTACTTTATCATAATTTTCTAAAAAAAATTACAAATTTACTTTTTTTTTTTTGGTATGAAATCTTATATTCTCGTATCGTGGGCACAGATATTTGTTCATTATAAGCTTTAGACAATGTTAGGATGTAAAAGGATTCCAGGCACATCCTTTGTAATGTTTGCTGACATACTGCAGATTTTTAACATCGATGACATGCTCAAATTTCATTCCATGTACATACGTCAAGTAGTCTGCGTTTCTATTCGTTATAGCTCTTGCGTGTTCTTTGGCCCAGTCCTTTCCCCTTCGCTGGATCTCCCAAACATAAAAACATGGGTGATCTCTACATTTAATCGTGTAAACTACTCCTTTCTTTGACGTTATATCAGTGCTTGTTCCAATTCGCATGATGTTTTGCACTGTTTTAATAGCTGGGGCTGTTAACGTAATTCCGTGGGTTTACAGATCTTGTTTAAGGCTGAAAAAATCTGATGATGGTAAGGAATGGATAAGTATTTAATAACAGGTTGCCGTGTTTGCTCCTGTAAATTATTATAGCACTTTTCTAACACTTTTCATGTGAACGTTGATGAATTGTTCAGGATAATCATTATTATGTAAAAAATTTCACGGATAGTGCTCATTTCAGTATAAAAACTGTCTTCAGATTTTAATAAACGGAAAGCTGTAAATACAAACATCGAAATCAGATTTATTTTAAATGACAATGAGCCATATGATAGAAAATTATGTGTCACTCCATAAAATGATGGTTTCGAGTATACATTTGCTAAGATTCTATCTTTTATTATTATTAATACATCCAAAAATGGTATGCTGCTGTTCTTCTCCTGTTCAATTTCAAATTTTATATCGGAATGAATCTGTGAAAAAAATATCAAGTATTCCTAAATGTATGTTATTTTTGCAGTAACATATGATGTCATCAACATATCTTCTGTAGTATGTTAATTTGACCTGTCCTACTTCTAATAAACTTATAGCGGAATCTTCAATATATGCCATAACCCATTCAGCCAGAATGGACGACACTTTAAGACCCATAAACAGTCCTATGTCCAGTGGCGGTGCTAGACCAAATGTAGACGTCGGCGACATCAGCTTTGCGAGGCCTCTTTCATTTCCCAGTCAGAAAGAAAACGATAAATAGATTGAGACTGATGTATGAGTATATGAATTTTATTGCTAATCAAATGTTGACAAAAATTACATAAAGAATCACAAATTAAAATAAACGAATTTTTCGGCTTTTAGCCTCACTGAATTTTTTCAAGATTATGTCATAGTTAACACCAGCCGCTATTTCCGCTTCAGAACTGATAACGCAGATAGTCTCTCTAGGCTCATCGTGCTTCTCAAGTAGGTCTTAATCAATTTTAACTTTGAAAAACTTCTCTGTTGAAGCTGTACTGACTGGAACTGTGAGCATTATTCTGATTATGTAAACATTTGGATATACTTCTTCCAAATTATTTTCTAAAATGTATGTAAGTATTATGGATTTATATGTTTGGTTTATTGTATTTAAATTAGGAATATGAATGTCTTCATGACCTTCCTGTACTTGTTGAGATAAATAAAGTAATGACATCTGTAATCTAGTAGCTTCTGGTGCTGTCAGTCCAGTGAAGAAACGGCGTAACGACAACAGAAACAATTCGTAACCGTCGAATTTATTTGTGGTTACTACTTCTCCCAATTTCTTAATTTCCCTAGTCAGGTCGCGAATAAGTTTGTCTTCTGCTTCATTGTTGATCGTCTTAGCTTTGGTTTTTTTTTTATTGTTGTTTGGGAGTGATGACTGTACTCCCATGCAGTTCTTCGTGGAAACTGCTGCTGCACGAAAAACTTTCCCCAAATGTTGCATCACCATGTACTAGAAAGAGAAAACACAAATAAACTACCATCTATCTGCAATACATGTAATTATGAATACTACACTAAAGATAATAAACATATTTGAAATCTATGGTTAGACAGCTACATGTTCAGATTGTTCAACATTCACCAGTTACATTAAAACCCTGGATCATGTATATACCTCTCCTTTCTTACATATCATTTCCTTACTTCTGAATACCTTTCCTATTTGTAAAGTGTAATTGATGAACGAGGGATATTGATTATTTATGTGAGTAAGTGGACACAAACGCAAATAAAGAATATGTGTTGATAAAATTCTTTCAAATTATTTAATGTAAAGAATTTTTCTTAACAACTATACATCCAAAAATTGAGTCTGTATAAACGTCCAGCTCCAGCAAAATTGTGAAATTACATCAGTCAATGTCTTTTAAAACACTAAAGTTCCTCTTGTTAATTATTTTAAATAATAAGCTGAATTTCTCTGAAGAATACTTTTTAACACTATTGACTTTTCCGTGAATTTGACTAAGTAGTTGCAGAACTAAAACACAATTCACTAATTAAAGTCTGATAAAACTCTGATAAGTATTCGATCACTTATTTCTAGCTTGACTTTGATGAATAATATTAACTTGCAGAACTTTGCACACATCTTTTCTAATAACTAGAAAGAGAAATTAATCTTAGCATTTAAAAATTAATATTATCACTAAGTCAAGTGTTTAATAATTCTTCAAGGCGCACAGTACAATTAATGTAGAACAGTCAATTTGTGATGCACAAAGTTAATAACACTGAGTTATTCACCGAGTTTAACAGAATTATTTTTAATTTAATTCTCGTTTAAATAAATGGCTATTCCGATTTTCAGCTACCTAACGAATAGGCCTATCTAGTATGAAAGTTCTTCTGGAACAATTAAAGTAAAATATCTACTTACTTTAATCTTGCGAAGATCGCTGATGAATCTAGTAGGATGTAATAAACCTACCATTTGATTAACTCTTGAAGATCTTCAGAATCCACATAGTTACCAATTTCGACGAAGACGAATCCAACATGGCGGCGTTCGAATTTGATATCGTGCCTTGATATCAACTCCTTCGATAGCATAGAACTTGGATTTATTCTCAATCCCTGAATCGTTCGCTTGAAGTCTAATCCAGCATCCATGTTAATTATCGATCCTAATCCATTTATTTAATTCGGCATATGTTAATTTCAGCTCCGAAATTGACATGTTAACGCATCGTATCGTTCTACTTGTGTAAACTGCAATGAAGATTTTCATTTTAACAACCACTGAGGCATGGTCACAAGATAGCGTAACTCATCTCTCGCGCGCTTATTATTAAAACAATTAACGGAATGCCATTGTTTTGCTACGATTAGCATAATCTTTCTGACTGGATATTTTATTTCTATTTTATTATATTATAAATTAAAAAAAAACTATATTAAAATTATATTGTATATTGCTTAAATTTGAATACAAACATCATACATTTATATTCACAATACTTTACATAAAGTAATATGTATATATACATATAATAGCAATGTATATCTTTTCTACTACATTGTTTCAGTTCACCACTGCAAATTGCTCCCAGCATTACTGGCATGACTACTGCGATATTTATCACAGACAAACCAAAGCATCTGCATATAGAAGACTAAAGTCTGTCCCAAGTTTAAATTTGATACCTCCCCATCCTTATTATTTTTACTTCACTTCTAAATTGTTTATTAACACCAAAAATAAACTACATCCTTATCTTACTCCTTTTGTAATACTGTATATATTCCCCTCTGTTTGTTATTATTTCCAACAGGTACTCCAGTATCCTCATAAATGTTTTAGTCCACTAGCCATCCTAGGGGGCCCCACCAGCCAGCTTATTTCCTTTTTTTTTTTGTTGATGTTGAATTGGAGATTCCGTTTTTTTTATTATTTTTTTTTTTGGTTGTGGAATAATGGAACTCTCGCCCCGGGCCTCCAAAGTTGCTACGCCACTGTGTTCACTGAATTCTAACAAATTGTCTACATTGACATTCATACAAACATGGCGGATACATATAGAATGCGAGTTCCACACCAATTTTGTGTCTATTGCTAACACAAAATGTACATTATTAAAATTGAGCACGAAATCCAAACACATTTAACATTTCACGAAAGTAACCGAATATCAATTTTAGTACCTTCTTGGAGTTACCGTTGTCTGAATGAACGACATTTGCTCGTAGTGGACCCACTTGGATCTCTTGTTGGCGGCGGAACCACTTGGGCACAAGTTCTTCTTGTGAATTTTCATATTTGTGTCCCTCAGGTTTCGCCACCTTTCTTGGACAGCCTTAACTAAAAATAATTTATAAATAAATTTTATGTATAACAAGGCATATGTAATAAATGACTTGCAAATTTCCTAACACCGTTTACTGGTGTTGGTATTTGCAAATTGAAAAAATAATATTATACTCACCGGTAACTTCCATACTAAAAGCGATTGATTGCCACGCAGCACTGACAATCTTTGCGTCTTTATGTTCTGGGTCGCCAACATCCCAAAGGGCTGGATACTGCTCAACCTGCGATATCAGTTCTTCGTTAAACAACACTCGATCCGAGGACGCCATATTTTTTCTCTGTATTTCCCGCGTTCTCATTTCGCAAAGCATCTTGGGAGTCCAGCAACATCTCGTCACTGATTGGTTCACAAAACTATCGTTTGTCCTGCGAACAGACGCTGCGTCTGTTTGATTTGGATGCAGTTGCGACATGATTTTAACATTCAAATCGTTCGTAGCGACGAAATCGCAGGGAGTTTCGTGTCAATGTGGAATGGGGTGCGTCAAATTCGGGGATTCGTCCTGCGATTTTCGTCGAACTTTCACAGTATGTGCAATGCCCTTAATTCGATGTTGCTCATCCCATGCAATGCCCGCATCAGGCACTGCCATTGTCTGACTTTTTTGCCGTCGAGACCGGCGACAGACAGGGATGCGTCTTGTCACCCTTTCCGTCTTTTGATGACCTTGGATTTTGTTATGAGGAAGTGTGGCCTGCATCTGTCTTAACACAACAGCTGGACTGATGATAAAGAGATTGGAATATTGGGATAAATTTTTGGGGAATGTCATATAGTTGTAGAATGTTCCACAATGAATCTCGATGAATGCGATCGAAGGCTTTCTTGAAATCGATGAAATTGTTTGATGTTGGGTATTGGTATTCCATCTCCGAAATATGATAACATTTCGAAGCGCAAAGATTTGATCAACGCACGACCGTCCTCGTCGAAAACCTGCTTGTTCTTCACGCAAATGTTGGTCAGCAGCATCTTGAATTCTTCGAAGTAAAATCGTACAGCACACTTTGCCTGGAAGAGAGAGCAAAGTGATGCCTCGTCAGTTTGTACAATTGCCTTTCTTAGGTAATTTAACAATGACACCTTTTTGCCAGTCTTTAGGAAGACATTCTTCCCGCTAACAGAAGTTGAAGTGTTCCGTCAGTTTGGACACCACAGGTGGCCCACCATATTTTAAGAGTTCTTCCTGTATGTCATCCAGTCCAGCCGCCTTGCTTGACTCCTGCATCTTAATTGTTTGGCAAACTTCTTGTGTTGTGATATCTCCATCAGGTATAACCAACGTCGCCTGTCTTTCTTCTTGGCTAAAATCGTAGATGATAAATGGGTGGGACTGGTTGAATACCTCTCGAAAATGCTCAATCCATCTCACATCTTGTTCTGCTTTGGTGAAGAGCAACTTGCTATCTTTGTCTTAGATTGGAACAGATGAAATCTTCCAGACCCGTGACAAATCCTTAGCAATTCAGAACAGCGTACAGATGTCATTTCGATTAGCGGCTTCTTGCGCTTTACTAACTTTCTTTTCAAGCCAATCTTTCTTATCCTGCCTGCAGCTTCATTTTACATCTTTGTCAGAATTGGCATATTGATGCGCTGCTTATTCCATGTCGTTTAGATTTTGGCCTTGATCTCATATCAGTTTCGCTTTACGTCTCTGGTCTATTAGGTCCAAAGTCCTGTGTTGGATCCACTCGTCCTTCCGCTTGCCTCTCCATCGGCCAAGCACTTCTTGTGCACAACTTGTCATCGTCTCCACAAAATCTTGCCATTGGGTCCAGCTGCTTCGGTATTTGCAAGCAGCTCAAAGTGATTTTTGAGTTGAATAGTGAAGGTGGCTGCAACATTATGATCTTTAAGTTTTTCACAGGCAAATGGTCGAATAACTTCTATTTTGCGTCCATAGTACCGCAATTTAAGCTTTATATTTACACAGACCAAGTAATGGTCAGATCCCACATCAGCAACTCGATACCCTCTAGCATCTTGCATGGCTGTTCTCCATCCTTGATTGATGCACACATGGTCGATTTCATTACAAGTGATTCCATCTGGTGATCGCCATGTTTTCTTATGGATCATTTTGCGTTGAAAATAGGTATTTCCGACACAGATTTCATTGTGTTCACAGAAGGAGATCAACCTCTCCCCATTATCGGTCAGCCTTTCCATAATGCAAATGGACCAATGATCGATTCGAAACCACTGCGCTTATTGTTGAACTGGGCATTGAAGTCACCAATGATCAACTTGAGGTCGTGCCTCGGGATATCGTCTATAACCGCCTGCACTACATTGTCAGCATCCTCCGTTGGTGCGTAAATCTGGACAATGGTCGTCTTGACATGAGCAGATGCAAATCGGGCCATGATGATACGATCACTGATTGGTTTCCACCCAACCAGTGCTCGTGTTGCCCTCATTCCAAGAATAAGTCCAACGCCTCGAACATGAACATTTTTGTAAATGTATTATTGGTTTAAGTGTGAGGGTCTTTCTTATTGCTAGATTTAAGATAATTTATTTGTTGTGTACCCTTATGATTATTAATCATATTTATTTCAGAATTTTTTTAAGGTGTTATTGATGTCATGTATGAAAGGTATGGTAGTATAATTCTTCCTTTTTTTCTTATTACTGATACTTAGTAAATATAATATTCATTTAGAATTTTTTTTTATTTCCTAATTGATATTTAAGATAATCTAATCTTTTTTAGGAATATAATATAATATCAAAGTTAAGTCATTCCTTTTTTTTCTCTTGATTTCTGTAGATCTGTAGGAGCCATTGGTACTTAGTAAGTAGTTCTCATCCAATTTCAACTTGGAATTTCAAAAGAGAATTGCCCTCCTTCTGATGTAACAATGTAGAAATATTACTCTTTACTTTCATTAGTGATGAAGTTTTATGTAAAATCTGTGGAAAATATAAAGTGATTATTTCTTAATAAGAAATCTTTTAATTCTTAAGAATTAATATATATTTAAGATATTAAATTTAGAGATAATATTACGTAACAGATTTTACTTTCCCAAATGGTGTTAAAATCAAATGTTTATTCATGGAATGATTAATGTTGGTAACTCTTATTTCATTTCTAATTATGGAAACATAGCAAACAACAACTATGTCTATTTCGAGTCTCTATTAATTCTATAAATTTGTTTGTAATTGAACTACTCAACACATGTTCAGCACACGTAAAACGTTTCTAAGATGAAGCCTGCGCACCTGATTCTAAGATGAAGCCTTTTTTTAAAAATTAAATAAAAGTTAAAAAGTATTTAAAAACAGGACACGACCATGGTTTCCACTTCATAATGAGAAGTCATCTTCAAGTGAATACTTGTTACAATGAAAGAGTTTATATACACAATAGGACCAATAACTGCACAGGAGTCCATGAAAGTATTCCCTTAGAGGAACAGAGCTTATATATGTTAATCTGGAAGGCAGAGGTCTCTGGTGCATAATGCTGGAACTTCAAAGATAAACAAAGCCATGTCGATGATTGCTGTCTGGCCCCTGGCTCGGGAAGTAAACAATGATCGGCTGCAACATGTGAAGAGCTGAAAAAGCTTATCAAAAGGAGCAGCTTAAAAAAGCATAAAAAATAAATTTAGCTTTGATCACTATTCCATCAATTGACGAATTTAATTTCTTTTCTCTCTTTTTTTTTTAAACCATATTCGGTCATTAGGAAGGCGGAAATGTTTCCATTTCAGATGCCTTTAGATTTGCGACTGTGGTGCCTGCCATCTTTCTTCTATAGCCTTTTTCTGATTTGGATAGGACGTCGTCTTCACTTTATTCATTGTTAAATGAAAGTAATCTTGTAGAGATATTTGATTAAATCTTTTCTAACTTGGGCATTCTTTGTTGTGGTTGTCAGTAAATTATTAATGTCAATTCTCTTGTTTTAATTAGGATCATATTTTTAATTGTAATGCTAAATTTAATCCAGTTCATTCATTCAATATATAGTTACAAGAAAGTATTTCAAGATGAAAGTATTTCATCCTAAATCTGCTTACACGAATTAAATGTTGATATGTCTAATGTCTGTGTTAATATGCTAACATTATAATAATTGCTTGTTTTAATTAGTTATTTCCACTTGTTTCTTCATTTCTGACATTACGAGGGCGTTTTTTTAACACCGGTACTAATACCTATATTGTGCTCATCTATGTACAGCTATTCAATAAAATCAAAAACAAAGAATTCTCGGTTTAATTTCTAGGGTCATATTTTTCATTATAATGCTGAATTGTAACACTAAGGAAAAATCGTAACCGAAAAAATGATGAACTCTTTTCGAAACATCAATTAAAAATACCAAATACGTAGGCCTAATAATGACTTTTTACCTTAGGCACTAAAATGAATTCATCAAAAATTAAAAGTCTGATAAAATAAATCAATTGCCAGTTAATGATTAAAAGAAGATACGTATTTAAACTTATTGGATTTGTTTGGATTTCTCATAATAAAATTAAAAAACAAATTTCAAAGAATTTAGGCATCATGTTCGTTCAGGAGCTAATTCTGGCAATTCATGAAAAGGTTCGCTTTGGCAACTCTCCATTCGAATAATTCACACATTGCTCAAAATTTAACTTGAAATTGACGATCACGATATTTATATTGCTGATATATCTTAGCTAGACCGTGTATTCAAGTATTGCGTCAAATCTTATTGCAAAGAGGAGACGTTTTCAATTCATGCTTTTTTTAATTCTATTTACTAGGTAAATAAGCCTAACATCTCTTCTAAAAAAGAAAATTTAATCCATTAGCACCTACATATTTGATATCTTGCTTAAGAGTAAATATTTATTGAACTTAATCAATATTTCTTCTGACTCTGTTTCGTTTTCAGAAATTACATCATATCCTTCACACATCACAATAACCATTTTCATCATCAACTCTGTTAAAATATATATTAGCTTCCAGTTGCCAAAATATATCGAATCTAAGGAGAATTTCAAGTTAGGATTAAGAGAACAGGATTTCATTAGGGTTTATCCATTAATGTTTTGAGTTTAGTTAGACCATAACTAGATTAGAAATCGCCTAAACTGATTATATTTTACTTCAAATATTTTACGAGCTTTTCTTCTGATATCAAAAAAAAAACTCGAAGAATATCCCTGCAAGATTATAATCATTGACTTTGGCTTTGTTGAGAATGTCAGTAAATTATTAAAAGACAGAAAAGATTTAATCAGATATATCTACAAGATTACTTTCATTTAACAATGAATAAAGTGAAGATGACGTCCTATCCAAATCAGAAAAAGCCTATAGAAGAAAGATGGCAACCAACACAGTTGCAAATCTACAGACATCTGAAATGGAAAATTGTACCTATAAAGATATGTGGTTTCTTCCCTGTAAATGGTGTATTATTAGGGAGAAATCCGTTTCAGTTCAAATGGTTAAGCTTCAGTGTTGTCTATTCTGCTATTGTTTCTCCTTTTTTAATGACACTGCTTATGATTGCCTATGTAGATTCCCAAAAATTTTGGGACAACCTATTAAAGAGTCTTCATTTCGATGAATTTTCATTGCAGTTTCAGATGATAGTGGCATATGCATATAGTGTAAATCGGTGCATTGTAGGAATTCTGATTTTTAAAATGGCAAGTGATTTTCCCAAATATCTTGAGAAATGGTTCCAATTCGAGAGAGAATCTGGAACGATCTTACCAGAAAGTAGCCGTGAATCCCGATTTGTTCAGTCTGTTATATGGATGAGTGCTACGTTAATGATGATTGCAGAAGTTAAAAAGACGACCGAATTTTCAGTTTTGGTAAGTGCGACCATCTTCATAAGCTTCTGTTTTGATGTATCCTTTAGACTCATGACTGCCATTTTCGGGAGTTTATGTGAAATGCATCAGCAGTGCATTAGATACCTGGGGAACAATTTACTACAAAGCTCTCATGAAGACTTAAAGAATAAACTTTCCAAATCAAGAAAGATTTACATGGATGTTCTGACTCTGGTGAAAGATTGCACTGACATATTTTCCGGATATTTATTTCTTAAAATCTTGTGCTGTAGCTGTTTAGTAGCTGGTGAAACCTATTTTTGTCTGACGTTGATGCTCAAACAGATTGTTTTTGGATTCGAAATAGTTTTAATCATTGCATACGTAGCCTTAGAATTGTTGGAAATTATATTTTTAACCTATTGTGGTTCTCGTGTAATTAATCAGGTAAATATTAAATTTCATTTTATCAATTTTTACAATTGTTTTACAAAATTTGAAATACAATTCTTAAAGGTTTATATCATTAGTCTTTTTTTAATGGATATAATCGAAGTCAAGTTATCAAAGCAGTTAGGAAATCTTATGTGTGTGTATGACTGTAGTCTTTGTTCATTCCCAACATTTGAACAACCGGAGAAAACTCTTGAAACTTCGTATACATAGTTTTTAATAGACACGATGTAACTTATATATTTGGAAATCATCGTTTAATTAGGCAATGCAGTGTAGTTAAGAAAGAAAAAAAGGAACACAGGAGTATTCAATACACATTGCTAACTCCCCTCAAAGTAATCTCCAAGATTGCCTTCTCAAACTTTGCCAACGTACAGTAGACAGAGAATACTATTGTCTGCATGTTGATCATTAGTGTTGAACCTCTCGCCGAAACGCCGTCCAAATTTCATCTCTGTTCGCAACTGCAGCTTGAGTTCTGGAATCCAATCAAAGTCGCATTATTCAGGTCTGGCGAATACGAAGGGTGTTCCAAGACCTCCCACCCGTCGACGTAACAAAGTCTGTGCAGGAGCTGCCATGCGGCATGTTACGTTATCGTGAAGAATGATGGTATTGGACAGCAGTTCTCAAACCAAAGCAGATGGCGTATTTTTTCACAGATAAAGATGGTGCTATTCAGAAGATGGATATCACCACTTCAAAGCCGCCTCAAAGCTGTTCCAATTTCTCCGTGCGGTATGGATATTAAGACATCATGTACAAGGGTATTAAGATCTCATTTTAGAGAAGATTTCGCATGTCTTACAGGATAAAAAGTTAGAAAGGGAGTGCTATTCAAGCGTCCTAACTTTTCTGACATATTTGACACTGATAATTCTATCGGCGAAAAATACAAAATGATTCCTTAGTGGGAAAATCACCAATAAAAGCTGACTACAACCAATAAACAGAAAGATAACATAAAATAAATGATACATGGATATTCTCGTACATGTCACTCGCCAAGCTTAGTTAAAACGACAATTAGTCGTTGTAAATGTTGTAATTTTAATTCGTATAAGCTTTTTAATCCGGTTTGTTGGCCATTCAGCTTATTTATGTACGTGAAAAGTATTTGGCAGGACAATTGTAAATTAAAATTATTCAAAAGAAGAGTTTTCGTCTCAAATTTTATTACATAATTGACAAAACTACGATGATCGACAAACTTTTCTTATATGTTTACAAAGTAATGATAATCATAATTTATAACTTCTGCAGAAGATGAAATTTAATCCATTAACACTATTGATTAACTTCAATAAATATTTAATCTTAGACAAGACTTCAAATACATTATTCTGTCTTCTCACTGCCATATTTCATTTCGACAAATTACACCCGTTTACTACAGAGTAGCAGTCCGCAACTCTGCATTATCTTTTTCTTAAATTTAAGAAATTAAATCAAAGTTCGTAAATTTTAACAGAAATCGAAAACTGGGAAATCCTTTTTAATTAAAGATTTGTTTATTTAAGCGATCCTACTGAAAAAGATAGAAAAAGTCTTTCTGGATTGCGAAAATAATTTCATTTAACAATGAATAAAGTGAAGGTGATATCCTATCCAAATCAGAAAAACATTACAGAAGAAACATGGCAACTCGCAGATTCACAAGTATATAGACTTCTGTCTGGAAACTTGTGCCTATGAAGATATTTGGTTTCTTTCCTATAAATGGTGTACTAAGGGGAACTCCACTCCAATTCAGGTGGTTCAGCTGCAGTGTCTGTTATTCAGCTATTGTGTTTACATTTTTAATGACAGTATATAATGTCATTGCAAGTTTAAATTCGGAAAAATTACGGCAAAAACTGTTAGAGGGCCTTCATTATGATGAATTTTCAGTGCAATTTCAGGGAGTACGAAGATACATATATAGAGTAATTCGATGTGTGCAAGGATTACTTATTTTGAGAATGGCAAGTCGTTTTCCCAAATATCTTCAGAAATGGTTCGTATTCGAGAAAGGATCTGGAACAGTTTTATCATACAGTAGCGTTGAAAAAGATTTATTCAGTTGTTTATATGGTTCAGTGCAACATTAATGATGATTGCAGGGCTCGTAATAACGATCGAATTTCCCATTATGGTAATAGTAACCATCCCTATAAATTTCTGCTTTGATGTAATATTTAGACTCATGACCGCTACTTTCGGAAGCTTTTGTGAGATGCTACAACAGTGTATTTAAAACGTTCAGAAAAGTTTACAAAAAACCTCCAAGGAAGATTTGAAGAATGATCTTTCCAAATCGAGAATGATGTACATGGAGATTATAGATCTGATAAAAGAATGCAATGATGTATTTACCTTTTATTTGGTTATTATCTTATTCTGTAGCTCTTCTATCACTGGCCATGCATATTATGCTGTGATAATGGTGTTCAAACAAAGGGAATATAACCTCCAACTTATAGAAATAATCATTTACACGACTATTCATGTCTTGGAATTGGTATTTGTAACTTTCTGTAGTTCTCGAGTCATTAATCAGGTAAACGATTGTTTACAAATATCTGCTTTTTTAATAATGTTATGTCGTTTTGTAGTAGTTGTACCACTTAGAAATTAAATACTACCAAACAGTGTTAGTTAAAACCAGAAATCTAATTAGATGTGCTATTACATGTGCTGTTTACGATACTTAAGTAATATGTGACTCAACATTAAATGATGCAACTATTGAGTTACAGGTGCATGCGAAGTTATAATTTTCAGATTTTAGCAATGTTTGTGGTTATTACCCGATTAACTAAACGAAGATTATCCATTGCTGATAATGTAGTTACAAATGCATTATTTTATAATGCTTTTATAAAAAGGAATTTCTGTAATCTTCAAGTGCTAAATTCTCTGAAATGGAGCTAAAAAAGAAAACATTTTCAAATACACAAGACGTGGTAATTGTACGTCCCAGAAAATTATCTGTTTCAAGATACATTCAGTGGCTAAAACCAAAACATTGTAGAAGGGACAACTCTCATATAAAGAGGCACAAAAAACATATACAGTGACAGATCTTACAATTTTTCGTGTTAGTATGGAAATTTGCTAAAAAGATGTATGTTGCTGGTTGAGGATTGTAAATAATAAGATATAGTGGTAAGATAAAGATATTAAATATAATTTAGTAAATGTAAAGATATTAAAATATTTTAGGTAAAAAATGAAAATTAGTGGAATTCTAGCTCATTTGTATTAAATGCATGACTCGAAATTTAGTTTTTTTCCCCTGCTTATTTTCAGATTCACGATCTTCAATTTGCAATAATAAATATAGCTTCAGAAAGCAAAAACAAGGGCGTAGATGAAGAAATTCAGGTATATTTCTATTGAATAAAAAATTTTGTAACCTCTAAAAAAAAAAAAAAGCATTAATTATTAAAAATTGTGTTGTAAATGTAAAAATTTATAAAAAGAATCATTTAAATATCGTTGCAGATGTTTTTGTCGACGATTGAAGCCTCAGAATCCTCAGCTGTATTTAGTGCTTCTGGATTATTTCAAGTGAACTTAAGTACTCTTACTACAGTAAGTTACCATTTCTTAACTTAGAATGTTTTTGTTTATCAAAGGCATATTGATAGAGAACCTGCTATTGTGTCATTAGAGTTAATAAAAGTAAATATTATGCCTAAGAGTTATACAGTATAATTTTATTTCTAACTGAGATTTTTTCATAAGGAAAAAAAAATAGCTATTGTAAACAAATCCGTGTCTTAACTTTTTATTATGATAAATGAAATTGCAATTCTAAAAGACTTGTAGTGTTAAAACCAATTTTAGGACTAACAACCCAAACCAATACGTTTAAAAGTTATGCGTTTGATTGGCACTTTCCTCTTAATCTTGTTAAGACATATTTTACTGAATGTCACAATGGATTACTTTATCCATTATGTAATCCCTTTTCCTTTTTTTTTAAATGGAAATTTCTCTCAATTCAATGAATGAAATTTTTGATGAATGACTGGAGAAGAGAAATTATTCAGGAATCTATTATATTAATAAGTAATAATTTATTATATAACAATTATATTGAAGAAACACAATTTAAGGAATCGATTTATATCGGATTGCTTTGATAAATTAAAATTTTTATTTTCCTGAAACTATCCCCATTATTTTGTGATTCTGCACATGGAAAAATTGAAAAGCAAACAGAAATTTTTCGTTTGTGTTATTTTGACGATCGTAAAGAAAAAATAAGAAAAAGGGAAAAAACAAACAAACCACGAAGAGTTAATGGAAACTAGGCTTAAACTGCGCTCACGAACTTTTTTTTAGACTTTTCTAATGAAATTTTAAATGTAATTGTTTTAACTTAGAAGACTGAACTTGGTAAAAAATTTCATGTTAGTAAACTCGAAATACTGTATTCCTTTTTGTGCTTCACTTATTTCTAAATTAATTCACAATGTCAGGGGGAAGGTGTGTGAAAATGTTTGAAAATTTTATAAGTATTTAACGTTTATTATTATAAATGTGTTTAATCACTGTTATTATGTTATTTAAAATCATATTAAATAATTAATTTATTTATTTTTATGTAATTATATTCTATAAATTCTTAATGGTGGGAATAGCAGCAAAAGTACAACTTATTATGATGATTTAAATACTGAAGTTAATATAAATATTGTGATTTAATTCTTTTGTTTTTTTGTTGATTTCTATAGATCACAGGAGCCATTGTTACTTACTTAGTAGTTCTCGTTCAGTTCCAGCTTGGAATTCCAAAAGAGAATTGTCCTTTGTCCAACAGTACACAATGAAAGTACAATACTGTAAAACTTCATTAGCGATGTAGTAATATGTAAAATCTTAAGGAAATAAAATATGATCATTTCTTAATATGAAATCTTTTAATTCTTAAGGAATACACATTTAGAAAACTATCGCTAAAATTGTGCAAAATATTTCCTTACGAGAAAAGGTGAGAAATCAAAAAGAAATTACAAAGGTTTATTCATGAAAGTTCCTCTCAATTCAGAAAGAAACAAAACGTTTTCATGAATCTTGTGATGTTGTAATAAACTTAATAAAAATAATTAAATACTATTATATAACTAATCTTTAGATAAAAATTAATAATATTTGTTTATTTATAAATATTTGTATTTTTTTCTTAATGGCAATAATTAAGTATTTAATGTTATTATTATTATTCAAACTTTTATTATTTAATAATAATAATCATCATCATATTCAAAAATAATGTTAAATTTTTATAATAATTTTAATGATAAGAAATTAAAAATTAATATTTATTCAGTAATGTTTGCAGTTAAGAACTGTATTTTATCTCTAATAATATTGAATAATCTGATGTTTAACGTGTGTGAGCCATCGAATAAAAACAGGTAATAAGGGAAATGACACATATATGTATACCTTTTTTTATTATATATTATTTTTTTATATATACATATATATGTGTCATTTCCCTTATTATCTATTTTTAATAATCTTGAAGAAACAAAAAACAGACTTATATAATTATTTTTAATTATTTACTTAATAAGTTTAGTTTAAGACATAATATGAAAGAATATTATTTTTCATCGATGCTGTTTTATATTTCTCCTTATTAAAAAATGAAAAAACAAATGTATTTTCTTACTAACTGAAATTATCTATTATTTTAATACTAAATATTATTATGTTGTTAAAAATAACGTGAGTCGAAACAGATTAACAGATAACCACTGACTTTATTATTGGATATTATTAAACCTTTGGCCTATTGGACGATTCAATAATTTATTGCAGGGTGAGCAACTTTCTTACTTTTTTAAGTCTGGAAAATGAAAAGACTAGATAAGGGTTAAAGGAAACTGAAACTGAATGAGAATGTTCATCCTAATTTTATGTTTACCTTCCCCTATGAATCTATATCTTGGTATATCTTGAATATGGTGCATGATTATATCAAGGTTTCCATCGAGAAAGAAGAAAAAGCAAAAACGCGTTTTCAGATGGTTTGGATATTAGAGATAATGGCACAGTTACCACTATGGTATATAGAAAGCTTCAAGTTCTGGAATCACATTGAACTTTACTTCATTTATGGTTGTTAATTATAAAATTGCTGTTAATAGAATGCATAAGTGTACTTATATTTACGATAACAATAAGTAACGGTGTAACGGTACGATTTTTGGATATTTATTATTTAGATTTTTTTTTTTGAGGAAGTTTTGGGTTTTTTTTATTTTTGATTCAATACCTTTTCTCTCCGTCGGTTTGGGTTTATCTGTGGATTTGTAGTTATCAGTAGTGTTGCCTTTTATAAACGATAATGAATCTTGGCATTATTAAAAGGTGTTGTGTTATTAAGTAAAGTGTCTGGATTTATTAATCATTATTGGTTTAATATATATATATATATATATATATATATATATATATATATAAAGAATTTAATTTATAAGAAATTACTATTTAAAAGAACAGTATTTGTATATTATTTGTATTTGTTATTGAGAGTCAACAGATATCTGGTTGTTTTCTTTTGACTGAAAATAATATATAAACACAAAGTTGGTATAAAATTATTTTTGTAGTTATTGTAATGCTAAGGCAGATTAATTGTGTAAGCGTGGGAATGGGTAAAAGAGAAGAATCGCACGAGAAAGTCTGTTGACCTTTGAACTATATATGTCAGAGACTGGGGAAAAGTTGCGATTTCTGAAATGTAGTGTCGGGCGCAAAGACCGGAAATCTTAGGTCAACTGACCGATATTCAGTGTGTTTATTGGTGATTAGACTATGTGTAATCATTCTGGCGGGAAAAGGTAAGGAGAACGGGACACTACCTTAGTGCGTTCGCCAGAGATGGGTTCGTGACTCTGAATCGAGAGGTCGTGCGGCTCGAGCATGACATGAGCCAATCTAGAGACTATAAGACTGGATATGTCGTCTTATAAAACCTTACTTCTTGCTGAAAATGGTGGTGCACGATAACACACTTCTATTCTTGGTAATTCGCAGCGATGCTGGAATTTGCGAGTCTTAAGACTGAAACAGTGCGTCGGATCGAGGAAGTGTCTTCAAGTCTAAAGAAGTGACTAGACCGTACCAAAACGACAGAGACAACAGGGGTCAACGAAGCGAGGTTCTACTATTTGTGACTATAAAACTTTGTGTTCTCGATCGTTCGAGGAAAACTCTTTTGTCTAGAGAATCGGAAAGAAAACAGAGGGGGAAAATGAAAGAAATACCCATGTTCGAAAGAAGTTGGAAAACCCACGAGGTGGAAGCCATTTTGGAGATAAAGCAATACTGAAACTTTTAAGAGGGGAACTGAAAATGGTTTAATCTTGTGTAAAACATTTGTATACAAAAGCTATTAGTTCACGGTGTTACCTATGTATGAATATTGTGAATAGTGCAGTTTAGAAAACTATTTCATAGAAGAAATTATTTTCGCCCGAATAAATCTAAGGGAGAAAGCCTACATTAGATGAAAAGCTAAGTTTCGATTAGTTATCTCCTCAAGAGGTGTGATAAACGTTACGTTTATTACGGATAGACATTTTCTTTAACAAAGGAAAGACTATATTAAAATAATAATTGAATTGGTTGATGTTATCGTCTTCTCTCATCACAACATAATCAATTGTTTATTTGGTAATTTGAACTTTTATATATATTAAGGTATTTATCACTTTGAAAAGATAAGAGAAGCAATAAGTAGCGATATTGTAATTTACAAATGTTGTTCTATTTAATAAAAGAAATCATTTGCTTGTTCATTGATTTATTCATGTTTATCTTGGGGTTTATATCACAGATACCTGAGAAATGGGAAGGGTTATTCAATTTAATTTAATGAAGCTAGTTAGTGAAAGTCACATTAAACAAAGCAATCATTGTTTGATTTTTAATATCTTAACTGGATTCATTTCGTCGGCTTAAAGCGGATGTATTGAGTAGTTGGATCAAAACTGTTAATAAAGTTTATCTTGTGTGTGTTTAAATTTTGTCTGTTTCATTATTAAACTTAAGGAATTAGGCGCAAGAGAGAAAAGGATTTGATCAGTGATATGCTTAAGCAGTGAACAACAAACTATCTTTTTACTTCATCAAGTAAAACCCCACCTAAAACCTTTGCTTTTAATTATTATCAGCTGTTTTGGGAATCTGTCTTTCTTAAAAAGGGGTTATATCTGTAGTAAACTCTATGGGCCCAGCTACTACAAGATTATCCTCTTAGGACCGTCCCCGGAAGTCAGCTGGAGTAAAAGGTAAAGGTAATTTTGGTTTTTATTTGGTTTGGTAGCAGAGTTTGTTTTTATTTTGTTTTTTCGGCCGAGTGGAAAAGGTAAACAATCCCCTCGTGTCAATGGAGATTAGAGATTTATAACTACAGAAGCTATAATACCGTAGAACCTCGCTATTCCGAAAATCCTCCTATTCCGAACAGAGTTCAGAAAAAATACCGACTTTTTTTAACTTAAAAATAGGAGAAATTAAAAAGACGTTCGTGAAAAAACGTACATTTATTGTTATACAAAGAAGTTAAATAGAGACATACATAGTTTTTTGCCGTTTTTCAAGAGTTTTTTTCAATTGAAGCAGAACAAAACTGCTCAATTTTAACGTGATTCTTTTTCCAGTCACTAATCGTTGCTTTTCCGACACCATATTCGAGTGATAATTTAGTAGCACTTTCTCCCTTATTCAGTCTTTTTAACACTTCAAGTTTTCCTTTTAAAGTACACGAAGAACGACTTCGTTTATTTGCCATGTTTAATAGCGGAAATGCTGTAACCCGGTAGTAATTCTTGGATCGCGGGAGGGAGAGGGTGGGGGTGATGAGTCGTCGAAGGTCACTGCCTTTCCCTTCCGACTTTCACTGAATCTGTTTCCACGAGCCGATCAACGCTGTATAGAGCCGACACTATCAGATGTCACCGCACTTAATTTACGCCTTAACAAGTCAATACGTTGATTTTATTCACGAAATCCGCCTATTCCGAATTCCCGCTAAACCGAACAGCGTTCGGTCCCAATTACTTCGAAACAGCGGGGTTCTACTGTACTTGCTTAAAAGGATTAAATTAAAATTTAAAATACATCTTTAAAAATGTTTACAGGAGATCCAGACCAGATTTCAGCCTGTTAACAGGCTTTCTTCAGTGAGTGACTATGAACAGGAAAGCAGGCAATGTATGGAGATGAAGGAGCAATGCTATCGCTGAGAAATACTAAGAACTGAGGAAACTGAGTCTGCCAATGAAAGAGAGGATGATTGCTGAGTCACCTAGTGAAAATCACCAAATGCAAAGCCCATGTTTACAAATAAAAGATTGTTGTGCCATCCATCGGAAATCAGAGAGACGTACAAGTATCTCTAATGCACGGGGGAATATTTACAAATTGTTAATTAGGTGAAAGCTGGAGGATAACAGACTTCTATTTTCAGAAATTTATTCGCAATGCTGCAACTGTGCATTAAAATTTTGAGAACTAATCATTTTAATCTTTATTCAGGGCAACAATGAAATGTTTACCACATACGTACTTATTCAAATCTGTTGGAAGAGTTACAGGACAGAGTATCCTCTTCCATGATTTTAATATATGTTATGGATTGATAATGGAGCTCATGCCCATCTAAATCACAGGTTTATGCAGGAACAATTCACAAGAACTTTGATCTATTGGAAATGATTTTGTAACTATTGTGGTTCTCGAGTCATTTTAAAAAAGCAGACTTATATATTTGATTATCTCTGATAGAAACGTACAAGCCGTACAAGCAGATAACATTGTTCTTCTAGGATAATGCCGGTCATGTCCTACAATTGAATACCAACAGTTTAAAGACGCCTCAAAGTAATAACGGCTCGAAGTCTTGCAGTTCATGTAGTTGTGCATTCATTCGTGGTTATTAGAAAGTTTTCACACACAATAAGAATAAAAAGAGAGAAATGTAAGAATTCTTGAAGCGTCTCAACCTTGGTGACACTGTTAAATATATTCAGGAAGTTCTACAGCAAGTGGTGTGTGAATATGAACTCAAAGAAGATACACAAGAAACTCAATCAGTTTAGGTTGCCCATTGTTCGCTGCCTTGGGCAAGTTTAGTCCATAGTTTAGCTAAATGTGTGACATAATTATTTGACCCGCAAATTACATTGTTGTTATTTCAAAGATTGAGAGTTGTTATCGCAAACCATACTACACAGAAACAAATTTATCAATCATCCTAATGCTTTTAATTATATTTACAAAGTAAATGAGCCTGACAGTTCTTGCGAAACACGAAAGTTAATCCATTAACACCTGCATGTTTGATTTCTTCCATAATAATAAATATTTACTGAGATTAATCAATATTCTTTCTTCTGAATCTAATATTTCATTTCGACAACTGACATCATTCGCTTCAAAGAGCAATCACAAGTCTTAGTAAAAGAGATCTTGGCTTCTTCTTAACTGGCCAAATAAAAGTTTGTAATTATACTATTAGTCAAAAACTCGACATTTCTTTTGAAATTTTGCTAGACAGTTTTTCTTGTTTTTTTTTAAATACTGAAGAGATCTATTCAGTAGAGAGGGTAGTTTGAAGAAGTCTTTCATGATTCGGAAATACTTTTATATAACAATGAATGAGGTCAGGTGATATCTTATCCAAATCAGAAAAACATCATAGAAGGAAGATGGCAACCAGCAGATTCTCAAATGTATAGACTTCTGTTCTGGAAACTCGTGACTCTGAAGATCTTTGGTTTCTTTCCTATAAATGGTGTACTAAGGGGAACTCCACTCCAATTCCGATGGTTCAGCTACAGTGTTTATTATTCAGCTGTTGTGTTTACATTTTTAATGTCAATATTTGTCATTGAAGGCGTAAGTACGGAAAAAAGACGTCGAAATATGCAAGCGGACCTACATTTCGATGAATTTTCAGTAGAGTTTGAGTTAGCTCTAGGATATGTGTATAGAATACTTCGATGCATTCAAGGATGTCTTATTTTGAAAATGGCATGTCGTTTTCCCAAATATCTTCAGAAATGGTTGGTATTTGAGAGAAAATTTGGAACAGTTTTATCATAGAGATGATTTGAATCTAAATTCATTCAGTTGTTTATATGGATGAGTGCTACATTAATGATGATTGCAGGGCTTAAAATGGCGACCGAATTTCCTATTTTGGAAGTGATAGCCACTCCGATTCATTTCTGTTTTGATACAGCGTTGAGACTCATGACTGCCATTTTCGGAAGCTTTTGTGAAATGTTACAACAATGCATTAAGAACTTGCAGAACAGTTTACGAGAAAGTCCCAAGAAAGAATTGACGAAAGAACTTTCCAAATCCAGAAAAATTTATATCGAGATTTTAAATCTGACAAAAGAATGCAATGATATATTTACCATATATTTGCTTATTACCATTTTATTCTGTAGCTTTTTGATAGCTGGCCATGTATATTATGTTCTGACAATGGTGTTCAAGCAGAAAGTATATAAGTTCTATGTTACAGCAATAATAATTTTTATGATATGTGATCTCTTGGAAATTGTGTATATTACTTACTGTGGTTCTCGAGTAGTCATTCAGGTAAATATAAAACATATATTTTTATATATAGTTTTCTTATGTCTTATAAAACTGGCACAAAAACAACATGAAAAAATCAATTATTATATAAAATGCATTAATTTGGTAAAATTTACCATGTGGAAGTTAGATTTTATCAAACAGTGTAGATAAAAACCCGAAAACTACATATACGGATAGTATATGAAATGTTTTAATATTACGAATCATAAGTAATTTATGATCCAAAATTAAATGATAAAACCTCTTATTAAGTTAAAGGCTTGAGATGTTAATTTTTGGTTTTTACGAATTATAGAGAATGTCAAGGGATTGGTTCCTTAAGTGAATTTTTGTAATTTCACGTGCTGATTTTCTTTGAATTGAACCTCAAACACAGTTTTTTTGAAATACATGTGTTTGATCCTGAAATACACATACCATGCTTCAGGAAGATCCAGAATGAATTCTGCAAAAATTTTACAAAAAAAATTCTGCACACAGATCCAGAAACACATAAAACGACAGGTTTTATGAGCCTACATTTTCCTTGGAAAGGCGATTGAAAAAGCAATAGGTTGTTTAATTGAAGATTTCGTATATTAATATCTTCACACGTATTCATATTTGAAGATATTAAATTTATTTATTGAGTATTGGAAGATACTAATACTGTATCTCCTCTCGATAATTAAATGAAAAAAAAAATATAAGTCATTCAAACAAAAATAGGACTTAAATTTTGAAAGCATATTTTTTTCTTGTGTATTTTCAGATTAATGATCTTCAATTTACTATAATAAATCGAGCTTCAAAAAGCAAAAATGAGGCCGTAAATGAAGAAATTCAGGTATAATATCATCAATATTTCTTTCAAACTAAAAATATCTAAACAAACATAATAAGGAAACATTGTTTTATTTCCATAATTATAAAATTAATCATAAATTTTGCAGAGGTTTCTGGCGACGATTCAAGCCTCAGAATCATCAGCTGTATTTAGTGCTTGTGGATTATTTCACGTCAATTTAAGTACTCTCACTACAGTGAGTATCCGTTTTTACCTTAATAACATATTTCAGTCTGTTTTGAAAGATTAGGATACTATGCATACTTTTATAGTCAAAAGGTTGAATATAATGCAGTGTATTTAAGGTATTTAATGTTTTATTGGAAAGACTTTTTAGATTCTTTCCTACATTTATAGACTCGCTCCCAAAAGTTAAGTACGGAGAGGAAAAATGTTAATTTCCGTAAGAGATCTGAATTAAAGAAGCTGCAATTTGCTGCAAAGGTAGAAGGAAGTATCCAAATTATATAGGTAACAGCCAATCACGGTTTCGCATCGAGAAATACGCAAAACGGGCAGTCGTTTAAGAAGCCGGCATTGTGAAGGGTTACAGGAGGTGCATGTAAGTGCTGATGAAAGGTGTTTAGAACGTTCGTACGATTTGTTTTCAAGCTAGACGTGTTTCTATGGCTTCCAGAAGACGAATGGAAGATTCTGAGCGCTGGCGGGCTGTCAGACGCATTGAAGCAGGACAATCTATAACAGATGCTGCTGGTTTCTTCGGCGTTCATCATTGTCATTTCATGATTAAGGAAACAATTCCAAACCAGCCAAACAGTTGTCCGAAGACCTGTAGCCAGTCGTCCAAGGGTTACGATCCCCGCGGAAGATCGATATATTGCTGTTGTAGCCAAGCAGAATCGAAGATCGACCTCCACACGTGTGACATATATGGTTGTAGCGGCCATTGGTAAGACGATATCTGCTACTACTGTTCATCGAAGGCTACACATGAATGGTCTGTACGTCCGGGTACCAAGAGTTTGTGTTCCTTTATCCGTCCAATCCAGAGGGGCACGATTACAGTAGTTCCGCCAGTATGTGAATTGGACTATGCCTGATTGGGGTAACGTTGTGTTCACAGATGAGTCCAGATTTGCCCTACAACCCGATGATAAGCGTGTACGGGTCTGGAGGGAACAAGGCACACGCAATCGGCCCCAGAACATCACCGAACATCACGCATTCCGCGGTGGAAGCATCATGGTCTGGGCAGGGATTTCATTGGGATATCGCATCGACCTGCATATCTACAGGCGAGGTTCTGTGACAGCTGTACGGTATCGAGATGAAGTCCTAGACCCCATTGTGAAACTGTACGCTGCAGCAGTGGTCCTTCTTTCATTTTAATAGACGATAATGCACGTCCCTATAGAGCTGCCATCTTTGACGACTTTCTGGAGAGAAAGGGGATTGCGCGTATGGAGTGGCCGGCTTACTCGCCGGATCTTAATCCAATTTAAATCTTTGGGATGCCCTCGGCCGTGCTGTATGTCGACGTTTCCCACCTCCAGCCACTCTCAGAGCTTTAGAAACTGCCTTACAGAAGGAATGGCGATTACTGGACTCTGCGGTGGTTGATCACCTCGTAACAAGCATGATCACACGCTGTAAACTTTGTATGCAGGTGAGGGGTGCTCACATACCCTATTAATGTCGGTTTTTATTGTTTGTTTTGAATTTAAACATCATTTTGTTAATGACGCAAATCTGACGTCATCTTATAATTTATGAAAATTCAATATTTTGTTTATCTCTATAGGTAATTCTTTGTTTTGTTTCATGAATAAACATAGAGCTACAGTCCGTTTTCGTTTAGGAGAGCCTTCAGCGCTTTTGCGCATGCGTCAGGTCTCCTGCGATTTCTTCCATACGGCAGGAAGCTTCGCAAAAGATTTTCAAATGGAATTCAATTGCAACAAAAGCGAAGTAATAAATTTTAATGTAGTTGAGAAAAACTACTGGCAAATTAATAATCGGGAAATTAAAGAAACCAATGAATATCAATACCTAGGAATATTAATAACAAATGAGGGACAAATCTTTAAAAAGCATATAAACAACACAATAGCTAAAGCAAATAAACTAACTGGATGGATAAGGAGCATATGTAATTAAAGCTACAATAAAGTAGAACTAGGTAGAATATTATGGAAATCATTGGCTGTGCCTGTTCTAACATATGGTAACGAAACCATAACTAATACAGAAACCAAACTTCAAAATTAACAAATATCGAAAATACATTTGGAAGAAAACTTATAGGAGGGAACAATTTGACACCTACTACAGTAGTTCAAAGTGAAATGGGGTGGTCATCGTTCTTCAGCATAGAAGCTTCAAGCAAATTAAAATATATGGGGAGGTTGACTTTCATAAATAAAAATAGACTAGTTGACCCGTGCGAATAATTCGCAACAAAAAAAAAAAAAAAAAACACGTTTGAGAAATAATAAACAAATCCACAGCTGTCGTGCATGTTAGTTGAATACATTGTCAATAGATGGCGCCTTCTCAGTTTTTATAAAAAAGGTTGACCCGTGCGAATAATTCGCATGGTATCTTGATCAGTCATCGAATGGTAATGTGGAAATAAAGAAATGTGCAGATTGGCAATAGATGGCGCCTTCTACATTTTTATAAAAAAATATTTAAAAAAAAAAATCACTTCGCCGAAAACATTAATTTTAAGCAATTTGTTTATTTTTCGTTATTAGCGGTTAACGTAATCTTCAAAATGATATCTCAATCATTGATTTTGATGAAGTATTAAAGGAAATAAAAAAACACCTTTGAGAAATAATATAAAATATGAGAAGTTGACAAATGTTTATGCTTTTTCTTGCAATAAATCGTTTATTTTTATTAAAATATAAATCTTTATTTGTTTTACTTTATTTTATTTTATTTGTTCTTATTAAATAAACGATGAAATATCATTTTAAGTGCATTTTTATTCAAAAAAGGATGTATTTGAAGTTTACGACGCTGTAATATCTTTCGAAAGCGAAACAACATTTTAAATAATAAGTCGCTTCTGTTAAAGCGTGTCTACATTTTTATAAAAAAAAATTTTAAAATAAAGTTTTTTTAACGAAAACATTAATTTTAAACAATTTGTTTATTTTTCGTCATTAGCGGGGAGCGTAATCTTCAAAATGATGTCTCAATCATTGATTTTGATGAAGTATTAAGGGAGTTATGGCGTACCGACACAAAAACACCTTTGAGAAATAATATATAAGGATGGATGGTCTAGAAAGGTGTTTGAAAATACAACAGAAAAAAGCAAATGGGGTAGATAAATTAGAATATTTAGCAGAATATTACGAAACAGAAGAAATTAAAATAAACATTGAATCGGAAAAAAAATGGCACCATCTTATTAATAAATGTATAAAAAGTACAGAATTAGAACTATTCGTTGATTCCATTAATAAATACAAAACTTTACCATTAGGGTTTAAAAATAAAAGGGCTCCCCTATATCAGGATATTTATGATAATTCGTATGGAAGTTCTTTACTTCTTCAGAGCAGTACGGGATCATTGGAGCTAAATAAAAGAACAGAAAAATGGTCTGAAATATGTTTAAATTGCGATAAAAATGAAGAGGAATCTCTAAAACATTTCATCTTAAGATGTCCATGCTTCGGAAAAGAGAGAACTGAACTCTTAAAAAATATTAACATAAACCCAAATAACTGGGAAGAGGATGAATTACTGGATCACATATTAGGATTCAAGGGAAAATTGGATCTCATTAAAATTAAAAACTTCTTAAAACTTGTTTGGTTAAGAGAGAAACTAATAAATCCCTAGGGAATCCTGTCTGAACAGGAAGTGCGTTTTAAAGCATATCCCTACAAACATACATACATACCTACCAAATAGGGGCGAGGAAGATGGGATGTTTACTTTTTATCAGTGTTAGTTTACTAGTAGCTGCGTTGTATTTGCGCTTTTCGGGAAAGAATTATGGAAAGAATAAATACTATTGCAAAAATGCTCCTCGTTATTTTTTTCTTAAAAGCGAAAATGTCCAAAAGAATTTCTTAGGATAGTACCCATCTCAGCTTATCACCCCTCTGCGGAGTAAAATCGTCCTCCAGTGGTAGCTCTGCCTTTCATAAACGCACAGTACTTGTCCATTTTTTCGCATTTTACTGCTCCGTGCTTAACTTTTGGAAGTGAGTGTAATTAAGAGATAGACGTTTTTTTAATAATAGGCCTACCAATTTAAAATGAAATCCATTTGAAATGTGATAAACAAAATCAAAATTATGAAATAATATTGGTTATTTGTTGTAGAATTCTTATAGTTCTGTGGTTGATAGGGATGTCCTCTTTCATCTTGCTAAGACATATTATACTTTACGTCAGAACTCATTATAATCCATGATGGTTCTATTTCTGGATTCTAATCTTGAAAGAAATTGGACTAGAGTATTTTAATTATTACTTTTAATTATTTATTTATATGTTAAATATTATTTAATTATTTATTTTTATGTAATTGGATTCTCTAAATTCCTAATTTTGGGAAACGTAATAAAAGTTGAAACTTGTCGAGATAATTTCAAGAGGAAATATAATATAAATATT